>JARHVA010001952.1:575000-640000 GCA_037957365.1 Torreya grandis
TGGTGAAGAGTTAGGGATTGATCATTTGACAAAGAATGACATCCAATTCGCAAATTATGAAGACATCATAAGAAAGGTGATATAAAAACCAAAAGTCTCTAGTTGATCAAATCCAAATCTAGTCAATATTACATATAAGATAACTATAAAAAAATTAGACATTTGCATCAACGTAACTATCTAGATCTAATGCGAACATGTAAGGACACAAAAAATATATTTCCAGAATCTGATGTCTTCTTAAAGATCATATTCTATTCCACTTCTAGATTGAACCACTTAGAGTAACATGCACATAGTAAACCATCTATGTATCATTTATTTTATAATTTATTGTAATATCTATCAATAGTTATACTTTATTATTTTTAGAAATAACAATTGTATAAATTCTTAATATTATCTGTTTTAGTTTTCTATAAATTATCTTGTTTATTAGATTAGTTCACTACCTTTGTGTAAAAGATAATATTATCTTCTTGACCCTAGCAACTTCACATATATAAATTTAAGGTTACACACACGCGCGCACACACACATGCACGCATGCACGCATGCGTGCGCGCGCGCACGCACGCACACACACACACACACACACACACACACACACACACACACACACACACACACACACACACACACACACACACACACACACACACACACACACAATAGAAACTCATAAAAATGCGAGCATAATATAATGTTTAATCAATGTCATATATACATACAATGCCAAAAATGTATACATTACCATATAGGCATACAACAAAATACATCATATAAGATCAATCCCAATCTTTGAAAATCCTTACTATATTTTCCTTGATCATAGAAGGATCACCCACGGAAACCTTTCTCATACATGGAGATCCATAAAATTTATAAGATAACTCTAATATCCCACTATGAATCCTGTTACGCTCATAACTATCTTGTAGCTCAGATTATTTATTTACAAATATTGTTATAAACTTTACATACTAGATATGCAACCAAGTTCATAAGTTAATTTGTACATTGGTGGGTTGAGTCTCATGTATGTGAAGTTAAAAGTGACAAACAACTAGAGTAAATTAACTATTAATAATCTCATTGTAACTATCAAATGTCATTGGATACCCATATGTAGATAATATATTGAATGTTAGTTATATTTGCTTGACCTGGGTGAAGGCTAATTTGAATTTATATTGCATCTTCTATTTGTAATTATATTGCATTCTTACTTTATAATTGAAAGGTTTGTAGTTTAATTAGTGAGGATGATGGTTGTTTATATTTATCCCATCAAGGTACAAATTCCTTGATATAGAGATACCAACATTTTATGTAATTCAATAATAAAATATAATACCTTCAAACATACAATCATTTTTTTTTAATGTATTTGAATAAAATTGATTAAACATAAAAAAATTATGATCAATTTACAATAATTAATACTTATATTAAGAGATAACCTTAGTTGTGCAACCAATACAAAAGCTTCTAAGGTATTATCTGAGGTCTAATTTTTGCCAATTAGTAAAAAAATTCAATGTAATTTTTAAATTAATTAATAAATGTATGAAAAAAATTTAATTTTTTTTATTAATATACAAAGAGTCATCAAATTCATCAAAATATTCATATGCTACTAATAAATTATATAATTATATCAATTGGCTTGTAGTCCAACAGTGAGGATGATGGTGTAAAAAGTATGGCCTAACCACCCACCAAGGTACAAATCCCAAGAGATACTAAAAAAGGGATGAGGCTAGGATTGTGTTTCAAGTGAATTTGATGGAATGGATACTCCTCATTCCTTGGTTCTAAGTCAAAGAAACATTATGTCCACCTAATCCATGTAAAATTAGGGGTTCAATCCAAAAAATATATTATATAATTTTCATAAAAATTTACTTATCATATATATTTTTTTATCAAAAAAATTTAAGATACTCCCCTCTATCATTCTTATATTTTATATTTTTTAATCTAAAAATATTCAAGGATAAAATTTCCTTTACTAATTATCCACATCCAACATATGGTAGGATTAATTTGTCAACTTCAAGCAGGGAGTGATTACATAACCATCCATTCTTGCATAGTACTAGTTATAAAATCATCAGTTCACATTAACCAGTGGTTTCCATTGCCATAATGGTATAAGTAAAATAATGGAAGAAGAATGTAAATATTAAATTCAAAAAATATTTGTGAATAATTTAATGCATAAAAGGACATTTTTGATATGATAAGAAGAAGGATGCATATAGAGAAGGCATTGGTGATTAAATTGGTGTTCAATTGATTATAGGAAGAATTGGAGAAATAAATAAAGGGAAGATTAGTGAGAAAGATAGAAAATTTTGTGTTTTACTTGTTCTAAAAAACTTTTTGTAATCTATCTTTGGCCATAAGAAGATAATAAACTAGACATTTGGCACTTCTAGTTTGTTTTTCCCCAGCTTATCGTTTCCTAGACCAAAATTTATGTCCTTGCATATCCATGTTTTATGATTAATGTTAATGTTTTATTTATTTATATTTAAATTATGAAAATATTTATAATTTTTACAATGACACATTAAATCAATTTTTCATCATTTAAATAATATGAATTGTCATTTTGAGGAAAAATCAAAATAGAATGACACTATGTGATTCTACAAATTTAAAAATAATTATATTTAGGAGTTAATAGGTCATTTTGATATTATATAAAGTTAATATTTGGGTTACCATGGAATTTTTTGACCATGACAAGATCTAAATAATAATAACTAGTGCCTTGTAATCTTGAGATCTACACAAGAAGGTGGAATCAACATGTGAGAGAAATGGATTAAGAGGGAGGAATCAACAGGTGAGAGATATGGATCAAGAAGGTGAATACAATATTTCCAAGAGAGTTTTTTCATTATAATCATGCATGAAATGCATGATGAAATTGGAAAACACTTTCACCAAATAACAAGATCTCACAACTTTGAACCAAGAATCCAAAGACATGGTGGTTTATTTTCTAGCCAAGAAGCTTGGTATCAGAAATAAATAAATTTGTGAAGATGAAAAAGAAGAAGAGCCCATGGATAAGCATGAAAACCTCTTAAAAATAGAGGTAATGTTGAGTTAAAATATAAACATACTCTTTTCAAATTTGAGACTAAGGTTGAGATTAAATCTTTTTAACAACAACTATATACTAAATTTTTCAACAAATAGTTGAAAAAATGGTATATATTTTAGTGTCCATAAATTTAATTTAACTAAAAACATTTATTTTTCCAAATTTAATTAAATAAATTCATGCTCTATTTTTTAGGAATGTTATCTAACATCTTATACAAAGAAGAAGAAGATGGTTTTAGATAACTGTAACAAATTCAGAGACTTTTTATGTTAGAAGTTTTATCCTATTGGGAATACAATTGATTATAAAACTAAGTGATAAAATTACAAGTAAGGAGTAGGTCAAAGTGTACAAGACTATAGTATCAAATTTTGAAGACAATCCACGCACATGGGCTTAGGCTTAGAATATGAATAAAATTTAACCACGTATTCGGGAGTTCTTCATATATGTCTAATGATATGAGTCATATAAAGTAGTTAGCATGACTTTGATGAGGCATGTGTGCAAGCTTATTACATTGAGGAAGGGAAAATGAGAGAAGAGGGAGGGACCTCAAACCAAATTGAGTCTAAAAATTATTAGAAGAAGGATAAAAACTAACCTTTTAAGGGATTCAATAATTGTAAGAGGAATACCATAGGTTCACACAGTTTTAAGGATCCAAAGAACCATTATATCCATTGTGTTAGAAATGGACATACTAGCACCAAGTGTTAGAAGTTACATCCATAATTGTATCTACATAATTATTAAAAGGATGACTCTAAGAGGTTTGTGGCATCTTTGAAATAGAAATCTAAGGTGGAGATAAAGAAAATATTGATGTTGATGAGAATCTAGGTTGCACCTCTACCAACATACATAAAAATGAATAAGAAATAGAGGAAATGAGCAAGCTATTTTAAATAAAGATTCAATTTAAGAATGCCAAGATAAATGTAATTTTTAATGATGGGTCTCAACCTAGTTTAGTTTCAAATGATGTTGTTGAGAATCTCAGTTTATAAACATATCATCATCATCATCATCATCATCATCATCATCATCATCATCATCATCATCATCATCATCATCATCATCATCATCATCATCATCACCACCACCACCACCACCACCACCACCACCACCACCACCACCACCATCATCATCATCATCATCATCATCATCCATACCATTTTGGTTGTTCAAAAAGGGTTTATAGAATTAAGTGACTCATAAATTTAAAGTAAAATTTGATATTAACCCATAATACACTGATGTGTTAATATCACATGTGATTAATCTTAATGAATTGAAAGTGGTGATTGGAAGTTCTTACTTATATAATATGGATGTTATTTTCATGAGGAGGGACAAATTTTATGGATGGATCAGGGATGAAATCAAATATAGAATCAAGGCACATCAAAAAAAGCTCAAGGATTCCCTAGTAAGTGTTGGCCAAGAAAAAAGACACACTCAAGAAAATAAGAAATTAATTTACTTATTTTTAAGGTTAAGCATGAGCATGGGTAAGGTATTTATAAAATTTATTATGATAAAAAATGATGGGTGAATTTTTTCATTATTTCCAAGAAGTGTACCAAACTCCCAAGATTTTTCTTCTAAAAAGAGAAGTAGAACATGAGATTCAATTATTATTATTATTATTATTATTATTATTATTATTATTATTATTATTATTATTATTATTATTATTATTATTATACATAACATTTTTTTTTAATAAATTAATTCTGGAGCATAATGAAGTTAAGAGAAAACTTCAAGAGTTATTGGAGCAAGAAATCATATACCCAAGTACTTCAACATGTGGATCACCCAATTTTATGGTATAAAATAAAGATGAATCTTGGAGAATGTGCACAAACTATAGTGCCTTAAACAAGATAACCATAAATAATAATGATCTATTTTTATAGATTGATGAATTGTTAGACCAAAAGGCTTATTTTAGATAATATGGACTTATCAATAGTCTAAATTTTTTTTAAACTATCAAAAATAAATTGGATTGCATCAAGATTAAGTTGGATTTATTACAAATAAATCACATTTGTCTAATATATTTGTGATAAGTTTAAATCATATAAAATAATCATAAATAAATAGTAGTTGAAAACTATCATAAATAAATTGGACTTCATCAAGAATTACTTGGAATTATTATGAATAAATGACATCTATATTATATATTTTTAATAAGTCCAAATTATGCAGCCATTCAAACTAGTTCATAGATCGTAAGTTTACTTATAATAAGACTTGGAGATTTATTTCTTAAGGAAAAATAATCCATACATTAATCAGGTGCTTAGACGAGATGTGATTTAAAACACCTAGGATGATTGGGATGCCACATGTCATCAGTTGATTAGATCATGAAATATCTTTTTAATCTAATTCAGGTGACATGCTTACGACTATCAAAATTTATCTCATATTTATGTACATACCACATGTCGATCACAGGTTTTCTATTATTATATTATTAATATAATCTCCCACATAGTTGAGTTATCAATATCATGATGTGTGTTGCAATATTAGATGTTCACATTATTTAGGAATTTTGTTTGGATTGTTCATTTTTTTGCATAGTCGAGTTACTGAGATTGTGCACATGGCACAATATGAAGTGCTTTTATGAAGTATAATTTGAATAACTAAAAATTTGAATAACAAATTTTATTGATACATAAAATTTCTGAAGAAGAAATCTTGATGCGCAAGTAGTACATTTCGAGGTGCAAATCCTAAAGACTTTTTCACATACATAGGAATGCCGAAGTATATTTTGAAAAACATAGAAGATAAAGTGTGAATTCTCAAATGTGAAAATTATGGAGACCATTTTGAAGGATGCAAAATGTGAAGTTTAATTTTAAAAACCAAAAAGCATAAGAGGTTTTCTTGATTCATGAAATACAATTTGGCTATTTGGAATACACAAAAACTGAAGGCCTTTTTGAATCACAAAATGTGAAGTGGAAATTATAATAGTAAAATGCTATTAAATATATGAACAATTATTGAAATACTAAATTATCATAGTATAAAATATAAAACTCAAATGCTAAAGTGTATTCTCCAAGACCCAAAATGTGAAGTGCCAGTAGAAATAAATATAAATAAATAAACTAATAAAAAATTATACATTCTCAAAAAATGGACTGAATTTTGAAAAAAAACATTCATATTTCTCATTATAAAATTAAGGAAACACTATTTAAAATTTCCCAATACTTTTATCACTATTTTTGTTAGTGCCTAGTAGGATGATGCATTCAAAAAATTTGTTACAATGCCTTCTAAAAAATTAGGGAGAACAAGTGTATGACCTCTCTAATTTTTATCTGATTTTCAAGCATAGATGATACTATCTATGAGTATGGATGGTAAATATGTGTCAGTTTGGTTTGGATTTCATTTATTTTGCATCTTTTTTACCTACATGAACTGGGATGAAGCAAGCTATATTGACCCTTCATTTTTTGTTATAGTATCTCAATATTGATTTTAGCTATAGTAACCCATATTATGTAGTGCACTCCTATAAAATCATAAGTTTTGATAAATAACATATCTTTGATTTGCACATCTTGAGCTGGATTAAATGCAAAAAAAAAAATTTGCTTCTTGGACCAACATAAGTATATATAGATGCCACTCTAAAATAAATGGTCCTATCGTGAACCATTTTATGCAAATCTCTATGCAAGGGTATGTCATGATGAGTTCTAGACCAAAAATGTCCTATGCACTCAACTTCATAAGGGAACATGTCTTCTTTCATTATGTCATGGATGTTTTGGTAGTAATATGCTAGATCCTTCCACTTACTATTTTTGGTCAAAATAAATTCATTAAATACCTGTACATACTTATTTAAGAAATATTTTATTTCTTTTTCACTCTTTTTTATACTTCTATCTGAGTCTTTTGCAACATTGGAATCTTGAGACATTTCTCTATTTTTGAAGTCTTTGAAATATATTTTTGTCAGATTACCTTCTGGAACATTTGACTCACTATATTTTTTGTTCCCCATAATGTAATTAGGGGTGACCAATTTCTATCTCTTATAGTTTTTTTGCAATGCATAATGGGTTGACCTTAATCCATGTGTAGAAGAAAGTATTGACCTTTTTTCAAGCCTACTTTTTCATTTCTTCCCTTCAATTGGTAACCATTAACACACTCTTTGAAATACACTACATCTTCAATCAAATATAGCATAAAGTTTCTTGTATTTTCACACATCCTATAAGTGTACATCATCTATTCCACACTCTATACATATTTCCTCTTTATAAATTTAGGTAAGTTTCCAAATGTGTCGTATATATCCTCAGGGGTATGTCCTATAGGGATAAATCCAACTTTGACATCAAGGAAAACACCTTTATAGATAAGGAGAGACAAATATTTCAACACATACCTATACAAAAAATAATGATTTTATGAATTTGTAAATGTTACATTAGTTCCATATAAGGTTCAACATTTTTTAAATATAATTATAGATGGATTTACCTATTATTGTTATCCCCATCATGGTTATCTATTTGAAGGTATATCTTGGAAGGAAGTTTCAAAAAGGCACCAATTGATTATACTTCTTATCTGTATTTCTTGTATTCAGGGTAGCATTTTTTAGACAAAAGTGCATCATACAATGGATATTTTGAAGATCCAAATTTATATAGTAAAATTCTATAAGTATCTGGCATTATTGTTTCCATATCTCTGAAGCACTTATTCAATGAGGTGATATTAAAGTTAGACCCTCAAAAAACTTATGGTAAAAAAATGCCCATATCCACCCGCACCATGACCATGTGTTATAATCCATGCCATTGACAACTCTAATATTTTATCAGTAACAACTTTACTTTTTGTTATTATCCTCAGCACAAATGATTTTTTATGTTCCACCTTGTCATGAATGACATTAAGGCATTCTTCAAGATATTTCTATAATGTTAGTATATGTGTGTAATACATTTATCTCAAAGAAAATATTTTATTTGAGTGCATCATGAATTCTTGATTGATATGCTCTTCCTAATCTCTAGAGGGACCTAGATCATTTCTATTGAGTTAACAAGATGCATGTTTTGCACCTAGAGAAGTCATCAGACATGGCAATGGTCACATCATGAATTATAGTTATCCACATGTTATTGAATTTTGGCTGAGATATTGGCTTATATTGTATATCTTCTAGTTGTGTATTGATGTGGTGCCTCATAAATTCTTGAGTGAAACATGATGGAAGATGTCAAAAATTTTCTCATGAGCCATCTATATCTACCTAGCATGTTAGTCATAGAGAAACATCTGCAAAATCATCCACCAATCTATCCAACAAATATTTAGCTATCATTGTATTCTATTATCATTTTGATATTAGATAAAGTTAATATTTAGGTTACTGTCGAATTTTCTGACCATGATAAGATCTAAATAAAAATAATTAGTGCCTTACAATTTTGAGATTTTCAAAAGAAGGTGGAATCAACATGTGAGAGAAGTGGCTTAAGAGGGTGGAATCAATAGGTGAGAGATATGGCTCAAGAATGTGAAGATAATCTTTCCAAGAGAGTTATTGCATTATAATCATACCTGAATCAGAAAACACTATCACCAAACAACAAGATCTCACAACATTTGAACCAAGATTCCAAGGACATGGTGGTTTATTCTCTAGCCAAGATGTAGGTATCAGAAATAAGTAAATCTATGAAGAAGAAAAAGAGGAAGAGCCCATGGATAAGAATGAAGAACCTCCTAAAAATAGAGGTAATATTGAGTTAAAATATAAACATACTCTTTTCAAATTTGAGACTAAGGTTGAGATTAAATCTTTTTAAGAATAATTATATGGTAAATTTTTCAACAAATGGTTGAAAAAATGATATATATTTTAGTGTCCATAAAGTTATTTTAAATTATTATTTTTTTTCTAATTTTAATTAAAGAATGTAATGATTTGGTTTTGGTAATGTTATCTAACATCTTCTACAAAGACTAAGAAGATGGTTTTAGATAACTAAACAAATTCAAAGACTTTTTATACTAGAAGTTTTGTCCTATTGGGCATACAATTGATCAGAAAACTGAGTGACAACATTACAAGCAAGGAGTAGGTCAAAGTTTGTAAGACTATAATATGAAATTTTGTAGACAATCCATGCTCATTGGCTTAGACTTAGAAGATGAAGAAAATTTAACCAAGTATTTGGTAGTTGTTGACATATGTCTAATGACATGAATCATCTTGAGTAGTCTGCATGACCTTGATGAGGCATGTGTGTAAGCATATTACATTGAGGAAGGGAAAATGAGAGAAGAGGGAGGGCCCTCAAACTAAATTGAGTCTAAAAATCATTTGAATAAGGATAAAAATAACCTTTTAAAGGCTTCAATAATGGTAAGAGGAATACCATAGGTTTACACAGTTTTAATGATCCAAAGAACCATTATAGCCATTGTTTTAGATATGGACATATTAACACCAAGTTTTAGAAGTTACATCCATAATTGTATCTACATAATTTTTACAAGGATGACTCTAAGAGTCTTTTGGCATCTTTGAAATAAAAATTCAAGGTGGAGATAAATAAAATATTGATGTTGATGAGAATCTAGGTTGCACCTCTACCAACATAAATAAAAATGAATAAGAAATAGAGGAGATGAGAAAGCTATTCTAAATAAAGATTCAATTTAAGAAGGCCAAGGTAAATGCAATTTTTAATGATGGATCTCAATCTCATTTAATTTCAAACGATGTTGTTGAGAATCTTGGTTTATAAACACATGATCATCATCATCCTTACCCTTTTGGTTGGGTGAAAAGGGTGTATAGATTTAAGTGACTAATAAATGTAATGTAAAATTTGATATTAACCCACAACACATTGATGTGATAATATCATGTGCCATTCATCTTAATGAATTCAAAGTGGTGTTTCAAAGTTGTTGCTTGTATCATATAGATGCTATTTTCATTAGGAGGGATAACATTTATGGATGGGTCAAGGATGAAATCAAATATAGCATCAAGGCACATCAAAGAAAGCTCAAGGATTCCCTTATAAGTGTTGTCCAAGACAAAATACTCATTCAAGAAAATAAGAGTTCCATTTACTTGTTTTTAAGGTTAAGTATGAGGATGGGTAACGTATTTATAAAATTTATTATGGTAAAAAATGATGGATGAGTTGTTTCATTATTTCCAAGAAGTGTACCAAAATCCGAAGAGTTTTCTTCCAAAAAGAGAATTAGAACATGAGATTCAATTATTGTATATGTATTCTCTACATAACAGTTTTTTTAATAAATTATTTTGGTTCATAATGAAGTTAAGAAAAAACATTAAGAGTTATTAGAGAAAAAAATCATACACTCGAGAACTTCAACATTTGGATCACCTAATTTTATGGTACATCAAAAAGATGAATCTTAGAGAATGTAAATAAATTATAGTGCCTCAAACAAAATAACCATAAAGAATAACTATCTATTTCCATAGATTGTTGACTTATTAGACCAAAAGGATTATTTTAGATAATATGGACTTATCAACAGTCCAAATTTTTGAAAAATATCATAAATAAATTGATCTATATCAAGATTAAATTAGACTATATCAAGACTAAATTGGATTTCTTACAAATAAATCACATTTGTATAATGTATTTGTAATAAGTAAAAATCATTTAAAATGATCATAAATATTTAGTAGTTGAAAACTATCATAAATAAATTGGAATTCATCAAGAATTACTTGGACTTATTACAAATAAATGACATCTATATTATATATTTACATTAATTCCAAATTATGTGGCCATTCAAACTGGTTTGTCGACCATACATTTACATATAATAAGACTTGGAGGTTTATTCCTTAAGGAAAAATGATCCATACATCAATTGGGCACTCAGGCAAGATGTGATTTAAAACACCTAGGATGATTGGGATGCCACATGTCATTCGTTGATTGGATCATGAAATATATTTTTAATCTAATTCAGGGGATGTCCTCATGACCATAAAAGTTTATCTCATATTTATGTACATACCATGTGTTGATCATAAGTGTTCTATTATTATATTATTAATATAATATCCCATATAGTCGAGTTACAGAGATCTTGATGTGTGTTGTAATATCAAGTGTTCACATTGTTTAGGACTTTTGTTTGGATTGGTCATTCTTCTACATAGATTAGTCACCAAGATTGTTCCACATGGAACAATCTTGATTTCTTGCATGAATTATAATTTTACAAATTGAAAATCCAAATAACAAATTTAATTTATACACAAAATTACCAAAATAAATCTTGACACACAAGTGAGACATTCTGAAAAGCAAACTTAGAAGACCTTTTTGCATACATAGGAATGCCAAAGTATATTTTAAAAAACATAAAAGCTAAAGTGTAAATAATAAGATGTGAAAATCATGAAGACCATTTTTCAAATACCATCTTGAAGGATGCAAAATGTGAAGTTTAATTTGAAAAACTAAAATGTTGAAGAGGTTTTCTTGATTCAAAAAATATGATCTGGCTATTTGGAATACGCAAAAACCAAAGACCAATTTGAATTAAAAAATGTGAATTAAACATTCCAATAGTCAAATTTTATTAAATAGATGCACTATTATGAAAATACAAAATTATCATTGTAGAAAATATAAAACTCAAAATCTGAAGTGTATTTTCCAAGACCCAAAATGTGAAGTGCCACTAGAAATAAATAAAACAACAAAAGTTTATACATATTCATAAAATGGACTAAATTTTGAAAACAAAACATTCATATTTCTCATTCCAAAATTAAGGAAACACTATTTAAAATTGGAAACACTATTTAAAATTTCCCAATACTTTTATCACTATTTTTGTTAGTTCCTAGTGGGATGATGCATTCAAATTATCTGTTACAATGCCTTTCAAAAAATTAATGAGAACAAGTGTATGAACTCTCCAATTTTTATTTGGTTTTTGAGCATAGATGATACTATCTATGAGTATGGATGGTAAAGATGTGTCAGTTGGGTTTGGATTTCATTTCTTGTCGAAGCATCCTAAATAATTTTTTGCTTCTTTTGCATCTTTTTTACCTATATAAACTGGGATGAACCAAGCTATATTGACCCTTTATTTTATATCCCCATTTTTTTTTAGTATCTCAATATTGCTTTTAGCTATAGTAACCCATATTGTGTAGTCCACTCCTTTATAATCATTAGTTTTGACAAATAACATATCTTCGATTTGCACATTTTGAGCTGGATTAAATGCAATTTTTGTTCTTTTTCTTCTTGGGCCAACATATGTATATATAGATGCCACTCCAAAATCAAGGGTCCTATCATGAACCATTTTGAGTAGATATCTATGCAAGGTTATGTCGTGATGAGTTCTAGGCCAAAAATCTCATGTATACTCAACTTTAGAAGAGAAAATGTCTTCTGTCATTATGTTGTGGATGTTTTGGAAATAATATGATAGATCCTTATACTTACTATTTTTGGTCAAACCAAATTCATTGAATTGTTGTACATACTTATTCAAGTTATATTTAATTTATTTTTCAGTCTTTTTTCTACTGCTATCTAGTTCTTTTGCAATAATGGAATCTTGATACATTTCTCTATTTTTCAAGTCTTTAAAATATATTTTTATCAGATTACCTTCTAGAACATTTGGCTCACAATTTTCTTTTATTCCCCATAATGTAATCGGGGGTGACCAATTTCTATCTCTTATAGTGTTTTTACAACACATAATGGGTTGACCTTACTCCATGCATAGAAGAAAGTATTGACCTTTAGTCAAGCTTACTATTTCATTTATTCCCTTCAGTTGGTAACTATTAACATAATCTTTGAAATCCACTACCTCTTCAATCAAATATGGTGTGAAGTTTATTGTATTTTAATACATCATATAAGTGTCCATCATGTTTGCCACAATCCATACATATTTCCTCTTTATACATTCAGATAGGTTTCTAAATGTGTCATCAATGCCCTCATGGGTATGTCCTACAGGGAGAAACCCAACCTTGAAATCAATGAAACCACCTTTATAGATAAGGAGAGATAAATATTTCCACACATACCTATACAAAAATTCATGATTTTATGAATTTGTAAATGTAACGTTAGTTCCATATAAGGTTTAACATTTTTTAAATATAATTATGGATGGAATTACCTATTCTTGTTATCCCCATAATAGTTGTCTAGTTGAAGGTATAGCCTAAAAAGAGGTTTATTGAAGGCACTAATTGATTTTTCTTCTTCTCTATATTTCTTGTATTTAGGGTAGCATTTGTTAGACAATAGTGCATCATACAACGGATATTTTGAAGATCTAGGTTTACATAGTAAAGATCCATAAGTATCTAGCATTATTGTTTCCATATCCCTAAAGCACTTATTCAATGAGGTGATAGTAAAGTTAGAGCTTCCAAGAACTTATGTAAAAAAAATGCCCATATCCACTTGCACCATGACCATGTGTTATAATCCCTACCATTGACAACTCTAATATTATGTCAATAACTACTTTACTTTTTATCACTATCCTCAACACAAATGCTTTTTGACATTCCACCTTATCATGAATAAGATCAAGGCATTATTCAAGATATTGCTCTGACATTAGTTTATGTGTGTAATACATTTTTCTCACAAAAAACATTTGATTTGATTTCATCACAAATTATTGATCAATATGCTCTTCCTAATCTCTAGAGGTACCCAGAGCATTTATGTTGAGTCAAAAGAATGCATGTTTTTCACCTAATGAATTCATTAGACATGGCAATGGTCACATCATGAAACTTAGCTCTCCACATGTTATCAAATTTTGGCTGGGATATTAGCTCATATTACATATCTGGTAGTTGTGCATTGATGTGGCACCTCATAAATTCTTGAGTGAAACATTTTAGAAGATATCAAACATTTTCTTATGAGTCATTTATATCTACCCAGCATTTTAGTCATGGAGAAACATCTACAAAATCATCCACCAATTTATCCAATAAATATTTATATACCATTGTCTTATACTATGGCTTTTTTTGAAATCTCCTTCCATGGAATGCATTTCGTTCCCCATTTTTGTGATAATTTTGAATGTCAAAAAAGTTTATTTTCTTCAATCCATATATTTTAATCCAAGTTTCCAAACAGATCTTTGTACCCTAAAAATTAATGCTAATTTTGTTTTTATTTTTCTTAAATAAACCAAAAGAAAGGGCATCAAAGGCATGTAGCCTCCTATTTATTGTGGTGGGATCAATCAACTTCATCTTTGTAGATTTTATAATATCAAATGACAATACTAATTGAAAACATTTTTTGGTGCAACATTTATCTTCATTCATTGTTGAAATATCACTATCGATGCTTTCATCAAACTCTACTTGGCTGAGTGAAGTGTTTGGCTGATTTCTTTTTTGATCTGAGTATTTGTAAGCATGAGTTAATCTTTTTGGATGTCTTTATGCTAGGAATTTTAGGCAAAGAGTGACTTCATTATCCACTACATCCCAAATTTTTCTAATTTCTTTCTCCTTTGGTGTCATGTATGGTAAATTGATTTCTCTATAAGTCTTAGTGTCCACTATTTTGTTGGAAGGCCATCTAAAAATATATGTTTCACTTACATCTATACTACAAGTCTCACAATGTTGTATAACTTGCCTTATGTAAATTCCCAATTCATTTTCCAACATTAGGATAGGAATTCAACCAAAAATCTCCCTTGGTTGTGAAAATTCAACATAACTAGAAGAAAATTTTTCATCATTTGAAAGAGTTGTAAATTTGTGAAAAAAATGTACCATTTCCCCAAGAAAAGTTTTTCTTAAGATTTGAAATGTGGTAGGATGATCGATATATCAAACAAACAAATCCAAGCAAGTATTTCCTTATTTCAATGGTTGTATATGAAGAACTAAACTCAAATCATTATATCTTTATTCCATGTCATTATATATAGAAAACTTATGTATGACGTGTTTTATCATTCTTGTCTTCATATAGTAAAACTATCAACTACATCCTCCAAATTATCCACAAAAGCTGTAGGAAATGGAAGTAGTAGAGTCAAATCAAAATATTTTGTCACATTAACACTTACACATTCAATAGGTATTTCCTCATTATGGCATGTGGAAGTGAGATTTATGGGTTCTAGAGATTCAGCATCTAGACCTACCACTTTGTTTATTCTTCCTTCACCAATGACCTTACCATTATTTATGAGAGAAACATAGTCTCCACAATGGAAAGTCATTGATGTATGATTTTTTAGTCTATACATTTTCAAAAGACATGAGAAGATTTGTTAATCAAGCTATTTATACAATTAGTCTAATTTATACTTGTATGTAGGAGATATAGTTATATTTATACTAGAACATAAGCATGGAGATATGTTAAAACCTAAAAATGTTAAAAAGGTAATGTATAACATTTTTTTTAATGACATGATATATGTCAATCCAAAAAAATAATAGCTTTTAATATCATATTCTACATACTTTAATTATTGCTTCATCCTTATTTAAAGGTATCTCCTAGGGAGAGATATTTCAAACATACATTAGAATGAAATAGTCGCGTAGAGAAAAATAGCTAATTAAGTAAATATTCAGCCATATATTTTATTATAATACAAAATGATACTAAGTAATGGGGGTTTTGAGAAAAATTATGGAAAATGATTAGCTTCTTATATTTTGGGATCCTGTATTTGATTTGAACCTGTGTTGTGGACCCAAAAGTTTGAAGTTATGTCATAGGAGATACCTTTCAAATATGCATATGCATACCTTTGAAGGTTTTAAGGGCCTTGTAATACCTTCAAGTGTACCTATGACATAATAAGACTTCATATTTAAATAGTCAAGGACATGTGGCATGCATCTGTGATCCCATAACATTTCAACATGAATCCCTCAATAGAATTCCTTTGCCTTATGAACCTACACTTCAACATTTTTGAAATGATCACTTTTGTCCTAACCCTTCAACTAATTTTTTTAGACATTTTGTTTGAGAGAAGTGACCCTTCAAGATAATTTTTGAATATATTTTGTTTAAAAACAATTCTCATGAAACAATTTCCCTAAAGGACACATGCCCTTTAGACTCCCTAAACCTGCCCTTTAGGCATTTTTAAAGTGATCTTTTAGACATTTTAAAGTGGCCAGTTACCCTTCAGGGCCTTTTTCTCAAATGCTTTACCCTATGGGACTTATACTTTAGAAATTTAACCCTACCCTTCTAAATATTTATCCAAGTCTCTTTGCCTTATGAAAAGTGCCCTTCAGACTCTTCATAATGAACCCTTTGCCATAGACATACCCTTTGAGATTTTGTCTTCCTAACCCTTTGGCCCCTTTTGAAATGACTACTTACCCTTCAGGATAATTATCATAGCCATTTCACCCATTGAAAATACCCTATGGAGTAGACCCTTCAAGCATTTTTCCATGAAGTAGACCCTTCAGATCTAAAGGCACATACCCTTTGAACTTTGTGTAACATGACTTTTATAAATACCCTTAGTCATATAAAAGTGCCCTTAAAGATAATTGTCTCATAAATTTTGATCAAACAAATAGCCCTTTGGGTAAATTATTGCAGACATTTTATCTAAAAAATTCCCCCAAAGGAATTAGTCAGTGGGCATCTTTCCAAAGCACTTTTTCCTGATATACACCTTAGTGCCCTATTACCAAGATCACTACTGGTGTCACCATACTTATCTAAAACAAAAGTGAAAATATTTCCCATAAATCTATTAAAATACCCCTATCAACTTGAGCTAACAAATTTTGAATTATAAATATATATAAAAATAAAGTGAACATTGCACATTTACGTAGCATGAATTGCTATGCAATACAAAATCTTATATAAGTGATATGTAGCTATTGAAACTATCAGTGATTTCAAACTAACATCAGACACAATTATTTGGATTATGGATGATGTCTTTCCCTTCAAATTGGTAAAGTTTGACTTAGCCAAAACAAAAGTGAAAATATTTTTGATCAATCTATTAAAATACCCTTACCAACTTGAGCTAACAAAGTTTGAATTATAAATATATATAAAAACAAAGTGAATGTTGCACATTTATGTCGCATGAACAACTATTCCATGTTGAATCCTATATAGGTAATTCACATCTATTGAATCCATCAATTATTTAAAACTAACATCGAAGACAATCACTTCTATTATGGATGATGTCTTTCCCTTAAAATTGGTAAAGTTTGTAGTCTCCAACTTCTTACAACAATAAAGAACCCTAGTTTTTATTTCAAGAATACTTTGAGTAAAACCAGAACTAAGCTAGAGCTAAATTATTTTCATAGCATACATAACATAAAGAATAAGACTTCAAGAAGAACAACATATATATATATATATATATATATATATATATATATATATATATATATATATATATATATATATATATATATATATATATATATATATATATATATATATATATATATATATATATATATGCATAATGGTATCTTCATCTAGGGTATTTTAAAGGGAAAATTCACTATCTTCATATTCAATCGAATACTCCACAAAGCTCATAGATATAGTCTTTGATGCTATAATATTTGGAGACAAGTACCATAAATATTCAGAATTATGGGACATCATTGATTTTTTGTATGTGTTTTCACTAGAGGATGAGATGACTCTTATGGATAGACTACTCATCAAGGAATGATTGGCATTCAAATGTTAAAGATTACATTTTATTGTTGCCAAGCTAGAATTAATACCACATATTGACCTTCTACGGGATTTGATTTTCTCAAGAAGGATATTATAGGATGTTTTCCTACTTCATTCAAGAAATAACACAGTGGTTGCATGCATATTAGGAGCCAATTTATAAAGGTATTTATATTTGAGTATATCTAATGTTTATTTCAAAAAACACACAGTGGTGTAGTTTGGTAATGAGAGTTAAATTGAGAAGGCATTGTCTTCATGGCTACTCCTAGACCAAACTATTTCATGGAAGGGGAAGAGGTTGAAATGAGATATTTCCATTGACAAATTTAGAATGGGGATTCACATTAGCATGGCTCTCCTTAATAGACTATACGGTATGCCAAGAATTCATTTTGTGAATTTAGACTGGGTGTCATTATTGTATATAATGCTCACCCATGATGTTATATATGCCCTAGGTGAAATAACAAACTTTATCTTAAGAGAGTAAATAAACCATAAAGATAAGCATCCCATGCATTTGATCAATTTTTACGTGATGTCTTATTTTTTTGATGTAGTCATGGGTACCTGTTATATAGATCTTGTGGAATTTTGGATTCTAGCCATAGATTGTGAAAATAACAAGATTTATGACCATTATCAATTCATACATGTAAATTCATATACAACAAATATGGTTAGGATATCATAGGATGTCTATCTGTAGGTATGCCAAGCTATTCATGGCTCGCCTATGCCTAAAATTGGGACTAATATTGTAAATAACTTGGATGGAAAAGGGGATTATTTCCTCTACATGAAATTCATAGTAATCATGATTTGTGGAAACAAGTTAAATCCTTTGTGTCTTTCCAAGTACATCCCAAACAAGTTAGCGGAGCAAGAAATTACTTTTCAACTATGGTAGAGTGTTGAGGAGGATTATCTAGATAGAAAAAACCTTATTCTTTGGACACCATGTGATAATTGTAAGAATGGTTTATATAATGAGGAAGCAGTTTTAAAAATTTGGTGGAAAGAACAAAAGTTACCCATTCCCTATCTTTACACATAGAGATTGGGATTCTCATGGGCAAGTTTAAAAGCACATACAAGGATTCAACATCCCTTAGAACCATGTCTCATATCCATATGATTTTATATTTCTTAATGAAAAATATAATGAGGATGTTTTAGAGAGGGCTAAGATCATTGGGGTGAAAGAAGATAATTTGTAGATAATCCAAGATGACCTCTTAATCACTGCTATATAATTAGACAGTAGGAAGGCTTTATACAAGGGATGGGAGCACTTTATTTTCTGGAGAGGAAAGCTGAGGATCAATCTAAGGACCCAATAGGTACCTCATCTCATTACCTCCCATTAAAGATAAGAAATATGAATAAAGAGCTTGAGCTGCTTGAGCCCAATTCTAGTAGAGGATCACAATAGGGGATCCCATCAACGTAGATTCTAATGAGGAAGGAAGAGCACTAAAATAGACAACTATGAGCACCACTCAAGTATATACTACTATGCCCTAGTTATATTTTTCTACACCTATTGAGATAGAAACATCAGAAGTAGTAGCATCAATACCCCAAGACTCTCTTACACAACTGAAGACTCCTTTAGTTTATAAAAGGAAGCCTAGGACTCGTATAAGTAGTCCTATAGTTAAACTAACACAAAGCTTGCCTCTTACATCTCAGGAGGGGGAGGTTGTAATAATCAAAGACATTAAGGAGGATTCTAATGAAGAAATAGAATTAGAGGTAGCTATGGTGATGAGCCTTCAAACAAGATCCATAATACCAACTTCTCTAGGTACCAATCCTCTTATGAGTTTTCCTTTATCTTCTATACCAATTTTTGGACAAGTTTCAATTTATTTTATGTTAAGATCATCTCAGGTAGAAGTCTATACTTATACCTTCATTGAACCATCCATTACCACCACTACCATTGACCCCTTTATATCCACTTCCATCACACTCCCACTACCTACCTCCTCTATCTTGACTAGCACTTCTACTATCAATGCCTTAAAAAAGAAGAAGGTGACCAAAAGGTGCAGATTGATTTAGCTAATCCACAACTTCATGTTCATTCCACCCAAATTTCCCTTCCATTTCCATCTACCTCTTCCATAGAAGAAACCATAGTGGTAAGTACTAGAAATGGAAGGGAGGCCAAGCCCCAAGTGATCATGGTCTACCCATTTCCTCAATTTGGAGGAGTCAACTAGTCCAAAATTATATTGCCTTCCTTACCTAACATCCTTATCAGGCCCCAAAGGAAATAGAAGGTTCAAGAAGAGGCTAAAGAAGAGGTTATTGTCACAAATTTTGATGCATCTCAATGGACATCCCTCCATAGGCAATTGACCTAAGAAATAAGTCTTCCTAGATGCCAAGTTTCAAAATCACCGAGATTCCCTTAATGTCCACTATATTCTATCCCCTATTTGGTAGCATTCAGAGAGTGAGGAAGAAGAAGCTAGAAGATGACAAAGGAACTAAAGTCATCCTTGAGGAAAGATAAGAATTATTCTCCCTCAAAAAGAGGTAGAAGATGAAATTGGGGCAATCTCCATTTATTGAAAATCTTGTAGACCTGGCATAGGCACACAAGGATGCAATAGTTGCTATCCATGAAGGCACATAATTAGCTTAACATGAGCTTAAGCTAAAGTGTAGACACTAAAGGCTAAGGTGGGTCAACTAAAAGAGTAGGCAAAGATGGTACACATTCTTTCAATTATAGAAGATGAGGTATAGAAGGTTGCTTCTAAATGATATAACTCCTTGGAGGCCATGGAGTTCATGAAGACCAAAATGGTCCCTCATGTGAGTATGGTCAATTGATTGTTCAATTCATTGAGAGATGACATCACTAAATTAAATATGTTAGTTGTATACATGGGAAACTCTTTGTATAGTCATATCGACTCATGACAATGTCAGAAGCATCTAATGCCTTGAATTTATTCATCATTAGGTAAGAAGAGGCAAAAGAATGACTACACTCAGTTGGGGCTTTAGTCCCCAAGTATCAGGTGCATGAGGCCATACTCTTCCAAATTTTTCTTCAGTTGAAATTATCTAAAGAGAAGGATGCAAATGGTAATCTAATCCATAGGATCAATTTTGACAAACTTATTTAAAAAGTAGTAGCTGGATTAAAATAGAGTTTACAAGGATTAACACCTGAAGAGATATAATTGGAATTGAGCAAGGCATTGAATAAAGTAACTAAGGTCAAAATTTTCTAAAATAAATTTTAGATAACCAAGGATGAACATGCAAATGTCCTTGGGTAATTTAAAAGAATTCATTTACCACCATAGCTAAATTTGAATATTATACGGTAGTAGCATGATGCATCACATAAATTTTATGAGGAAAATAAAGAAAGGAAAAATTATACCTCTAGTGATGTATCGACTTCTACAACTACCACCTCAATAGCCACACTAACCAAGGTGCATGCAGTGCTTCATACTACTAAGCCTTGATAAGCTAAGATTTCATGCATGTATAATTTTATAATGATAGATGGATTTAGAAGTTATTTATAGTTTGAGACTTTTATTTTAAAATTTGAATCTTTATATTTTGTACCCATACACATGTTGCATGGTTTTAAAAGGTCAAATTATTTAATTAATAGGTATAAGTTTTCTTTCATATGATGTTGCATGATTTTAGAGTGTAGTTAGAACTACATGTTCCAACTATCACTTGTAACCACTTTGCATGGACTTGGAGGATGAGGTGACCCCTTCTCCAAATCTATATATATAGTTGTAACCCAACTTAGTTTTTTTTGTTATAGAATTTTTAATATAGGATCAACATTGGTTTTGATCGTTAGTGAATGTGTTTTCATATTTTCTTTCCAATTTCTATGTAATTAGTTGTTATTTCCTTTGGTTTCATTTTCAATAATCTTTAATATGCAAAATAT
Source organism: Torreya grandis (assembly GCA_037957365.1). Taxonomy (NCBI): domain Eukaryota; kingdom Viridiplantae; phylum Streptophyta; class Pinopsida; order Cupressales; family Taxaceae; genus Torreya; species Torreya grandis. Next base: position 596,899 of record JARHVA010001952.1, read on the forward strand.
ATGAATGGATTCTTGATTTTTTTGACTGATATACTAATCTATAGGTGTGAAATAGCTACTCAAGGATTGGTAAATATATTTTTTAAAATAGTCAAGTTCAAATTGATTCATAATTTTGATTATGCATAAGTGCTTTATTAGATGTAATTTTCTGGGTATGTGTAATAGTTGCCTCAGATACTTCACTAGCCTAAGAAATAAAATAATAATTAAGGGTGTGCAATATCTTCCCTAAAGGAAGAAACCTTTGTCTGAGGATTTTGAATTTCCTACATCTCTATCTCCTTAGACTTCTTAGCCATGTTTAACTATGTGTGTGTAATTGTTTCTAGTACCATGCATAGGTTTGGAGAGCACTTGTCATGTTAGAAAATATCCAAGGAAATAGTTCCTAAAAACCATATAATATTTCTTTTTTGCCTTACCCTACCCTCATTTTTTGATTTTATTTTAAAGATATACCCACTTTAGATTAGCAACCAACCACCTAGCCAACTCACTTAGAGATTCAGTACCCCTATCATAACCACACCTCCATCCAATTTTTTTTTAACAACTTGCATGCCATACCCACTATTTTATTGATAGGTTGAAATAAATATCATATCTAAAACTCATGCCCCAAATTAGATCTTATCTCCATTGAGATCCTAAAATGTTAGAGGCTACCTCATTACAGCTGTAGTGTGCATAAAACCCACATTAATAGGTATCTCCTAGGAGATAACTCGAAGGGCCTTAAAATACCTTTCATGTTTATTTAAAAGTTTCTTTGCAATGTATTCTGATATAATCATGACACCTTTTTATTTGATAAGAACTGTGATACACATGATTACAATTTTCCTTTGAAGTATCTCCTAGGAGATACCTTAAACATGCACATGATTGGAATTTTATTTCAAGGTGTCTCCTAGGAGACACTTCGAAGGGCCTTATAATACATTCCATTTTTATTGTAAATGTCCTTTTAAATAAATTGATATAACCATGAAAACTTTTTATTTGGCAAGAACATTGATGCACACTATTGGAATTTTCTTTCAAGATATCTCCCATACCTTGAACATACACACAATTGCAATTTTATTTCAAGGTATTTCCTAGGAGATACCTATAAGGCCTTGAAATACCTTCCATATTGATTGTAAAGGTCCTTGAAAAGTATTTTATATAACCATGATAGCTTTATATTTGACAAGAACCCTGATGTACACTATTAGAATTTTATTTCAAGATATCTCCTAACGGATACCTTGAACATGCACATGATTGGAATTTTATTTCAAGGTATATCCTAGGAGATACCTTGAATGTAATTGGAATAACTTTCATGTTGATTTCTATGATATCATCATAACAAGGTTTGACACTCCTAATATTATTTTAGATAATGTTACTATTTTTATGGGTGTTAGGATAACTGATTAGGAAAATAGCAATGGTGCTGCTATGAATACTAAAAAACCAAAATTATTTTTGGATAAGCATGGGGGTGATGCATGTCAATCAAAATCTTCCTTAAGAAAATTGGGTACTTATTTTGGTAAGGCTGAGTGTAGGGGCACCACATGTTAAAACTATGTTCACCAAGTAAACTACTTAGTGGGCCCCATTTATTTACTAAGTGACCAATAACACTTTTTGCAGCTCTGACCTAAAATTAAATTGTATTTATGAGCATTAGGCTACCACATGTTGGGTGGGTACTATACCATAGTGAAAAGAGAGATTCATTGAGCTATATGAGCATTAGGTTGCCATGTAGAAGAAGCAGACCTAGGCCGATACTTAGGTCAACATTCAAAAAGGGGCCCTAACAAAATAGGAGTCCAAAAGGAGAAACATTATAAGCTACTGAGGAGCTCTTGTTTGAATTGATTGAGTCTAAAACAAAAGATGAAGTGATCCAAAATAACAAAACATAGATTTCAATCCATATTTCTTTACAACTCAGAGGGCTGTCCACTTGTAGATGAGAGAACCAAAACTCTAGTGCACAGACAGTCAAAGAAAAATTTAAAAATAGGAGTAAGGTATGAGAACCTAATTTTTTTGAAGAGACACATATAAAGGCATCCACTCTTCTTCCTTAGGTTGGGTCTTCTTTTTGAGAGCCTTGAAGGCTCTATCCAGATCAATAATCTCCTTGAAGGAGATGTTTCCCAAACCCTGAACAACTACCAACATTTGGAATTAATGATCGATGAGTGGTTACAATATCTTCTCCACATCACAAAAATTAAGTGATTGACCAAGATCCAAAAAAATGGTCTGGTCATTCTGCTTTTTTCCTGCAATGCTTTGATTTGGTCCTCGGGGAGGACATTATTATCTACCAAGAAAGGGGAGGGGAGTCCTAGTTGGACTAGTTATTCATTGTGCCCCAACCCATCTTGGACCACTTGTTTTAAGGAATTTAGGAATGCTTTTCACTTGTTGTCTACCTTTTCATAGCCTAAAAAATGCATAGAATTTTGTTACCACCTACCATAAAATGCTAGTGTTTCATCTAAAGCACTGTAAATCTTTTGGATGAGGATAGGCAAATCTAATACCTTGGGATTCATGAAGGTGATGACCTAATCAACATACATGCTTGCCTATGAGATCATATTATATGAGTCTATGATAAAGGTAAGGGCTAGCTTTAGGTCTATGGCCATAACTTTGATACTCTCCTAGGAAGATTTATATAGTTTTTGGACCATATGGAAGATCTCCATGACTTGTGGATAGACAATAAGGTCATTCTTCAGTTTCTTAAATTCTTGGTCCTTGACTAAGGATTATTTTTGTACCTAATACTGTAATTATTGAAAATTTTGATTAGAATCTAAAAGTTATTGGTGGGTCTGCACCAGTTCAGACTCTTTTTCCTATAGTTTGGTTTTTATAGCCACTTGTAGGTTATCTTCCACATATAAATTCTCACTAGAAATATGGCTTTGAAGGTTATACCCTACTTTTTTGAGTTCCACATCCTTAACCTTAGCCTTAACATTGAGGTGGTTGACCATATCCTTCACCTTGGTGAGTTCCATCTTGGTCTTTTCTAGCTGTCAAATCACCTTGATGTAGTTTATGGTTACATACTTCTATGTTTCCTCCATCATCTTGACCTTGTCAGTGGGTATGGCCTAGCTAATAATGAGGTTGACATCTTGTCTGGCATAGTCCCCTAGTTGCATCTATCCTTGGGGCTTGACTCCTCAAGGGCCTAGATGAGGAATTGAAATGGATTGCTATGAAGGGTCATAGACCAACAACATATGGGTCTACACAGTGGCCCTGGCCTAATTTCCCCTTTTCTTCTTCATTTGGTCCTCATGGTTCTTCCTTGCTGAGTCTATATGTTGATGGTAATGCTTTGGTACTTGAATTCTCTCCTCTACAAAGGGGATTCCATATAGTAGCATGAATGGGATGGTTACCTACTACTGCTAAGTGGAAAACCCTATTATTATGGATGAAATTGAATAAAAAGTGAGGGTGGAAGGAGAGAAAGGTGGGAGGTCATGGGATGGGGTGAATTTAAATTATGTCATGATGGAGGATGAGGTGGATGATGAAGGTAGAGGGGTCAAAAATGTCATAGGAGAAGAGATCAAAAAGGCTAAAGGTCATTTTAGTCATACAAAAGTTCAAAACACTTTTTTTGAAGGATAATTCTTTGACAATGTGGACAAAAAAAAATTTGAAGAGTATTTTTCAAGCAAAGTATCCTATACAACTTTCTTTAAGGGTCATTTTTTAGTAAATTATCTCAAGACAATGTCTTGAAGGGTCATTTCTTCAACAAATGGTCTAATACAATTTTTTTGAAGGGCTATTTCTTTGATAAAGTGGTCCAAAACAAAATATCTGAAGGTTCACAAATTCCATTTGAATTCAAAACCCTGAAGACACGAATTATTTCAGACATTATATCCATAATAAATTATCCAAGGAAAAGAGCAGACTTAATTCTCTTTGGAAATTATCCTATGACAATTTCCCTAGATATTTTTCCACTATAAAAGATCCATAAACAAATTCCTTTAGAGAAAGTGGTGAAGACATAAAACCCGCAAACAAATGTCCATCAAAATGTCTGAAAAAAATAACCCAGGGAGTTTATGATCCATAGATTGATAGTTGTGCATGTTAATTGATAGATGCATGAATTTCACATTCAAGACATGGAAAATGATCATTTAAGTCTGAATATCTTAGTGATGATCTTAATGAGCATAATTTTCAGAAGCAGTTGATTGTATAAGAACACTCATGCACACTATCGTAATTTTATTTTGAGATATATCCTAGGAGATACCTTGAATATGCACACTATTATAATTTTATTTCAAGGTATATCCTAAAATATACCTTGAAGGACCTTGTAATACCTTCCATGATTATTTTAAATGTCCTTATAAGGGATTATATATAACCATGATAACTTTTTATTTGGCAAGAACATTGATGCATGGTATTGGAATTTTTTTCCTAGGAGATACCTTAAAACATGCACATGATTAGAATTTTCACTCAAGTTATATCCTATGAGATACCTCAAAGGGCCTTATAATATCTTCCATGATGATTATAAAGGTTCTTGCAAGGGATTATATATAACCATGACAACTTTTTATTCGACAAGAACACTGATGCACACTATTGGAATTTTTTTCTATATATCTCCTAAGAGATAGCTTGAACATGAACATGATTGGATTTTTTTTCAAGGAAACTGATAGAAGATACCTCAAATGTCCTTATAATAACTTCCATGTTGATTGCCAAGGTCCTTATAATGGATTAAATATAACCATGATAAATTTTTATTTGGCAAGAAAAGTGATGAAAACTATTGGAATTTTCTTAAGAGATACCTCGAAGGTCCTTGAAATATCTTTCATGTTGATTTAAAATTTCCTTACAAGGGATTAGATATAACCATGCCAATTTTTTACTTGGAAATAACACTGATGCACACTATTTTAATTTTCATTCGAGATATCTCCTAGGAGATACCTTGAACATGCACATGATTGGAATTTTCTTTCAAGGGATCTCCTAAGAAATACCTAGAAGGGCCTTGGAAAAACTTTCATGTTTATTTCAAAGGTCATTGAAAGTTTTTAGATATAACCATGACAATGCTTTATTTGTCAAGAACACTAATACACACTATTGGAATTTTCTTTCAAAATATCTCCTAGGAGATACCTTAAACATGCACATGATTGAGTTTTATCTCAATGTATCTCTTAAGAGATACATCAAAGGGCCTTAGAATAGCTTAAATGTTGATTTAAAATTTCCTTTGAATGGATTATATATAACCATGGCAACTTTTTATTTGGTAAAAACACTGATGCACACTATTGAAATTTTCCTTCAAGATATCTCCTAAGAGATACCTTGAACATGCACATGAATTGAATTTTCTTTCAAGGTATCCCCTAGGAGATACCTCAAAGGTCCTTGGAATACCTTCCATGTTTATTAAAAATTTCCTTGAAAGGTATTATATATATCCATGATAACTCTTTATTTGGCAAGAACATTGATGCACACTTTTGGAATTTTCTTTCAAGATATCTCCTAGGAGATACCTTGAACATACACACAATTGGAATGTTATTTCAAGTTATATCCTATGAGATACCTTGAATGGAATTATAATACCTTCCATTTTTATTTCAAAGGTCCTTTTAAGGTATTATATCTAACCATGACAACTTTTTATTTGGCAAGAATACGCATGCACACTATTAGAATTTTATTTCAAGATATCTCCTAGGAGATACCTTGAACATGCTCATGATTGGAATTTTATTTCAAGGTATCTCCTATGATATAACTTTAAGGGCCTTAGAATACATTTAATTTTTATTTAAAATGTCCTTGCAATGGATTATATATAATGATGATAACATTTTATTTGACAAGAAAACTCATACACACTATTGGAATTTTCTTTTGAGACATCTCTTAGGAGATACCTTGAACATGCACATGATTGGAATTTTATTTCAAGGTATCTCCTAAGGGATACCTTGAATTTCCTTAGAATACCTTCCATTTTGATTTAAAAGGTCCTTGTAAGTGATTAGATATAACCATGAAAAAAAATTATTTGACAAGAACAATGATGCACACTATTGGAATTTTTTTTCTTATGAGATGCCTTAAACATGCACAGGATTGAAATTTTATTTCAAGGTATATCCTAGGAGATACCTCAATGGAACTTGGAATACCTTATATGTTGATTGTAAAGATCCTTGTAAGGTATTTGATATAACTAAGGCACCTTTTTATTTTGAAAAAACCTTGATGCCAGCTCTGATTGTCTAAATAACAATGCATGGCACTCCTGCAACCAACTAAAATTAGAGGGCCCCACCCAAGAGCTTGAAATTAATATAAATATTCTATGTGGCATAGTACAAAAAATTCATCACATTAAGATGCATTTCAAGAGCACCTGAGAATAATCAAAATGTGCCACATGTTAAAATGTAGCAAACTTTATCTTTAAAGCTAAAATTGACAACAAATCAAAGGCAAATCAGCATTAAATTTGAATTCTAATGCAATTTAATGTCAAAATCAATAGATAAAGGCATCCCATAGACTTATATCATTCCAATATTAGTCCAAATATGAATTAGATCTAAGTAGTTTGATTTTTATAGGTGTTATCTGGGTTGATAATAGAAATCAAAAGAGATCTGTTAGTCTTTCTTGTTGTGAGGGAACTTTCTTTTCTACCCTACCTTACTCCCTCCTTTCGAAATTTTTTAACATGAAGCACTTTATATGAATTCTCATTGTGTATATCCATTTATTTTTTTAATAGTTTTGGATTATATTGGTAAATACAAAGCAATTTACATCATAACAAATTTAGGTAAATTGTGTCACTATGATATTCTTGGTATCCCTATAATAGGGTCTGCTTGTAGACTAAAATGTGGTAAGTTTTAACGACATAATCTCTCCATAAAAATGAAGTGAAGGCCCAAGGTGTCACTAACATATTCCTATTGTCCCTATAACCTAATAAATGTTATTCTATTATTCACATTACATCTATGACACATTCTCACATCAACAATCTGAAAGGACTTGAGGATGAATCTAAATATTCTCAACCTACTATTTCTTGTCATGTACTTTAGGTATTATCACTCTTCCAAATATTAAGGTGGTTAGTTTCCTCAAGAAATAGAAGTTGACTATATTTATTTACTTTGAGAGGACATAAAAATTCATCAACAATAAGTTGGCTACTCAATTGAATTATTTCATTTACCCAACTCCAAAATTTCAAATCTTAATTACAGGTGGGGATATAACCAATTTTTATGGTAAATGCCACAGTATAAAGATATGGGAGACTATATATTATATTATCTTATGTTTTCTATTATCATGAATGGGGCTATCATTTTTTTAGATTTTAATGGCTCAACTCTTTATAAATAATTGAGATGAATTTTAAGTAACTATTCATGCTCATTTATTTAGAAGGAATGACATTTGAACTGCATGGTTTATTGGATAAATATACATAATTTATTAATTTTCACCATATGATTAAGATGATAAAAAGAAATGTGTAAAGTAATTATTGTGTGGATATTTTTTTATAGAATTTAAACCAAATAAGGAGTCTACCCATATTGAATTACAATTGGTGGAGTCTACCCATTTTTATCTTGTGCAACCACTTTAATTCTTTCACCTATTTTCCTTTTGGAAGGTCAACTAATTCCAAAGTCTAATTTCTCTCTATGGTATAAAAAATAGAATGACCAGGGCTAAGTGGGAAGTAACCAACAAGACTAAGTAAAACAAAATATTGAGACTATGGAGATAGTCTAGACCAAATAACAATGTTGGGAATTCTATAAATAAACATGTAAGAAAAGATGAAATAGGGGAGGGCAAAGTTATAGCATTAAAACATAGAATTTTCATATATTAAATTAACCTAAAATACCATTACAACTTATTTATAATGAATAAACTTGTACATCTATAGCTATTCAAAAGACTCACAATAGCAAACTTTTATATCTACATCTATTCATAAGACCCACAATAACATAATTTCTATTTTCCATGCTTCAAATTTTCCATGTTGGGCTTCAAATTTTCCATGCTACGCTTCAAATTTTCTATGCTAGGTTTTAAATTTTCCATGATAGGCTTCAAAATTTTATTCTCATCATCAAATTTTTTAGAGTCCAAATTTAAAATAGCAGAATCTCCATATCCACAATGATATCATGACTGTTATCATAATTTGCTTAAAATTAAGACTCTTTCATATGTGAAAAAACATACTTCCTAAAAGAGTAATTACTGAATATAAAATACAAACCCTTAAAAGAATAAACTCACCATTAATATCATGGAGTGAAGGTTCATTTCATATAAAAGAACCCTACCATTATGGTAGGGTGATCTTCATGTGCATTTTGATATTGATCCCTGGATAAGCCAAATTTAGTTCAAACTTGACTGTCATTTTGTTTGATGTTTTGGTGTTTATAATTGGATAATAAAAATAATGTCAAAACATGTTAAAAAATATGTAGTCTATTTATATGTAAAAAAAATAGATCACTCCTAAATGATAACATTTTAGTCAAGATTGAACCCTTTATTAAAATCTAAAATGTACCATCATTGACACCTTGGCACAATATGAATCATTTGAATGTCACCATTTTAATCTCTATCACATTAATTTAACATGATATTGACATTGACCTAAGCATAAGATTAATTTCTCAAATAACACCATCTTAATCTCACATTAATTTCACATGCTCAAAGAGTACTTAAATAAGGATTTATTTCTTATGATATAACCATTGGAGATTTTTTCCACCAATGAGGATACTCAAATAGGATTTTGACATCCAACAGGAATATAAAATATATTAATTATCCTAAAGTATTAATTTATATGAACATGTAAATCATGTCAAGAAAATCTCACCATATCTAATTTAATCTCATGCATTAAACATATATATTTAATTAGTAATCAATGATATTATTACTTTGTTTAAATTATCTAGTCATTAATCTCACCATATTCCAAGTGAAAAGAGCATTTAGACATCAATGGGTCCTTGTTAGGTTATAAGTCGGTCCTTTTGGATGGTCTGGGTGATTATCTTTAATTTTTTAAAATTTGAAACTATTAAATATATAAGTTATTAAGATTATTTTATTATAATTATTATAAAATGTCAACTTGAATCATCCTACAATTAATCATTTGGGTCCCTATTAGTTTTCTACACACAATAAGTAATAAATAAATAATAGTCAATATAAGTAAGTACTAAACAACCATAATAATCTCCATTGTTTCATTATTTTAGCCATCGTTTTATATTATCTTATGTTTTCTATTATCATGGATGGGGATAACATTTTTTTTGGATTTTAATGGCTCACCACTTTATGCACAATTGAGATGAATTTTGAGTAACTATTCATGCTCATTCATTTAAAAGAAAGGACATTTAAATTGCATGATTTATTAGATAAATCTAAGTAATTGGTTAGTTTTCACTAGATGATGAAGATGATAAAAAAAGGTGAAAAGTAATTATTGTATGACTTTTTTCCATAGAAATTAAACCAAACAAAGAGTCTACCCATATTGAATTATAATTAGACCTGGAGTCTACCCATTTTTTTCTTATACACCCACTTGACTCCTTTGACCTCTTTTCCTTTTGTATTGGGATTTATAGCAGGGTTCACTACTGCTTAGGCCAACCCAGAGCCTCCTTGAGATCGACACACATTATTAAAAATTGTATTATTTTTTATTAAAAATTTATGGAAGTATATACAGGGAGAGTATTTAGAATTATATTTATTGTATTGTTTTATAAAATTTTATTGTTATAATTTAAAAACCATGTTTTCCTGAACAATTATCATGTGTACACCCCTTCAGTAGAAGGCTCACTATCATCACAACTGTACACACTCTAGTTGGACAAACAAATTATAATAATCTAAATCTGAGTGATTTCATAACATAAAGTGATAAACAATGAATAAAAGGGCCAAGTCAACACAAATAAATTAGAAATTTTAGATAAAGTAAAAAATATATTAAACACTATTAAGATTAAATACCTAAAAATAAGGATCTATAGAAATGACAGTAACAAATATGATCAATGGTTTAAACACTCTACAACCTACTCTATCAGTGCTCTATAGTGTATGTTCAAAAAAAAAAAAACTAAGAATATGTAGGAATAGGAATATATCTGGTCAAACATGTTTGAAAAAAAATTTCCTCTTAAAAATGTGTGAAAAGTATACGAACCCCATTTTTCAATGTAAATTTGAATTTCAAGTTCTTTGGGGACTCCCACCTATTTTTGAATGTAAATTTACCTCTGGAATAGTAAGGTTGAAGTGAAGACAAGTGATATATTTAATATATTAAAATGATATTTATATATTATATTAATATATATAATATTTATTTAAAATATATACTAAAAATATATATTATATAATGTAATCAGAGGTCAAGTAAAGTTCCACATCCTCTTTGAAAATACCTCTTCAAACTTCCATGGCTATGAATTTTGTCAAATTACCCACTAGTGGATTGAAATTTAGCTCCTAAATTGAATTATCCTTGCAAAAACAATAATTCAACTCTCCTTGGCTTGATTACAATGATCACAGGTTCAAATTAGTGTTATCATAATTGCTAGTGCTTTTTTGAAGTTTTATGTAGAGCTCTAATGGTGGAAACAAGTGTTCTCATATTTTTTAGATTAAGCATTTATACCTTTACCTTTTGCAAATTCATAAAATCTTTAAATCTATCATGCCTTACTTATGTGGTGTCATTGTGGCATCTCCATGGCATCTAGCTCATTAATATTTAAAAGTGATATTTGCCTTTTGAAAAAATCCTCTTTGCCTCATACCATCATATTTCCTTGAATGGATTGATGTGGGTCACTAATCTCAATCTAAAGGATCAAATTCTATTATCTATCTTGTGATAACCCTAATAATTATTGTAGTTATCACTATCATATTTGTTCTAGCTTTGTTTAAAAGTCCACCTTCATCTCACATCATTGGATCTTAATTGCCTAGATGAATGCACTCTATTCATTTTTTATCTAATGGATTATGTCCTTTCCTTCATGTATCATTAAATAAAATGTGTATGCTCAACTATGTACCTTTGATTTCTTGAAGCACTCTTGAGCTTTAATTCATGGCCCGTAGTTTTGACACTTGTTATTTCCACATGTGCTCTAAGTTCTTTTAACTTTTCAACTTTTATCATGCCCCATATAGTTAGTCATCACATTTCTTGTAACAAGGGTTTAAAACATATCATTTATCCTATTAGGCAAGGATCCCATATAGGGGGATGTTGCTCTTATTTATAATGAGCAGGTGGCCCCATAAAAAATGAAATGTATGCTATAAGGAAAATTTATAATATTTTCCTAAAAGTGAGGAGTTGACTATTTTTTAGGCAGGAAGTTTAAGGGGATGAAAAAAGGGGGGCTGGAGTTCTCCATATGTGCTTCTATTTTTTAGGATATATTCTATGAGTTTTAAATATATGACTGGAAAAAATTTATGGAAAATTTAATTATAAATAAAAATATAATAATTTGAAATATTATCTCCTACAAAATAACAACATACACTTAGAATTTTTATTCCATGAGACCACTTCTGCTATATATATTCCTAGATTTCCTTTGTACTACCCGCTAAGAAAATTTAGGAGCCCCCTCCCATGGGACCACTTCCTTAGAAACACCACCATAATTGGTTTACATCAAATCCTTCTCCTCATCTAATTTAAGTTCTAGTGCATAGAGCACCATAGGATCTACATCAGTGTGTTCGAGTAGCAGTGTTGATTGGACCATCTCCATTTTCACTCTCATAAGCATTAGTCTGTTATAAGAGGGTTTCATTAAGTGCATTAAGTTCATGTAAACTATCAATCTCTACAACATTCTTCATTGTGGAGGGGATTATTTCAGGCTAAAGTGGTTATTTGATAGAGATTATCATAGTTTGATTAGGCACATGATATGCACCCAACCTATAATGTCAAAATCCTTTTTATTGCCCTTAAAAACTCTTATTAATAAAATTAACTAAAAAAATTCATTCAAGATATTAAACTTGCATTAAATTTTCCTCAAAAAATATGAAGGAGCCTCATTATTTTTAGAAGGTGGGACATCATAACCATCCACCATTAGTCCCAAAAAAAATTCTCATCAATGAATGGTGGTAGTAGCAGATTGGAAAATGTTTGAATTACATTAGAAGTGGCACATTGGTTTTTGGATTACTAAATAATGAGATTTTTTTTCTTTTTTTTATCTCTCAAAGTAACCACTAAAAATTTGACATTATCATACTCTAAGAATTACATCTCTCTCTATAAGATTTCCATCTGTCAATTTGACATGTTACCATTTAATCAAATTAACCTACAATAAGGTAGGGGTCCCATACTATGGGATTGTTTATTATTTTTTAGGGTGTGTTGCTGAGAAATTGTAGGATTATTTTTCCTAATTTACAATCTTACATTCTTTAAAAATTTGTAAAATATACTTTGCTCAAAAAAATTATGAGTATTTTACTTTAGAAATTATTTGAAAATTAATTAATTAAAATATGATTGGATACAAAACTATAGTTGGAAATAGTGAATTCATATTGTATGAAATAAAAAGTTTCTAACAATATATTACAAAAACTGAATTTGATTCCCAGTGTGTGAATACATGCATCTTAGTAACTATGCATTACAAAAAATTTCCAATAAGGCCATGGTGTATAGGCGTAAAAAATGCCCAACCAGTCTTATCCAGAAAATTTGATGAACACATCTCTAGCTCACTTTGTGGAACCGACAGTCAGAAATACCAAGAAATACATCTCACAGTTAGACTTCAAAATTGAAGTTATTGGTCTTAATAAATTTGAGAAATAAATCAAAGGATTTATATGGATAAATAAATTCATCAAGATAGATATTAATTGGTGTTTTATCTTAATTTTAATCTATTCAATAGAATAATTACCTATCACTAACTTTAATTATAGTTCAAAATATGGTTAACTAAAATTTGATGGTCATTTTATTAATTAGAACATACTCGATTATTTTGTATAATTTATATGTAATTTAATAGTTCATAGAATTTTTATAACCAAGTTCAAAGGGATGTAAAATTAATCATTTGTATTACTTAAAATTAATTGATTTTCCATTTCCTTTACTACCAACTGTCCCATGCCAAGTGTCATTTTTAGCATCAAATTTAATGCTTGTGATACATGATTTTAACTTCATGATATGTGATTTTAGATTTTAATTTAATTCCTCCCAAACATTAATGTTTGATATATTTTCTCTTCAAAGTAATCTAACTCATTTTCTATGCACATGGTGAAGCACTATAAAGTTTTAAATCCATACCTATGATAACATTTTTGACATTGTAATGTTAAATGAAGAAAAAACACAACCTAGCCATTTATGAATGTAAATGCACCTCAATAGTATTCATGTTGAAATTAAGGCATGTCAAAAGTATTTAAAATTCAAACCTCAACCAAAGAGTTAAATATCAAGCATGTTATCAAGATCTATGGCCGCATAAGCCTCTCACAGTTATTCAAACAATGTGTGTAATATTCAATATGGAGATCCATAAGTGTGACAAGTGTCACCATCATGGGAGTCTAGTAAAAATATCAAATGATGCATAGGAAAATTGTTTTCAAGTAATATAGAATACCATGTTGGTCTATATAAGGCCAATTTGGGTATCGACTTCTTGCATAGACAAAATGAGTCATTTTCTATGCTCTAAGATCTGTTTAAAAAATTCAATCTTGATTTAGATTTCTTAGTTTTTCACTAAATTTGCCTCCCAAAAATTAAAATTACCATAACATCCAATATTAGAATGAAGTTTTGTGTCAAAATACAACTATAAAAATATTCGTGATGGTGTTGTGTCTTGAACAACGTATCCCAATTACTGCATGTATTTGAATATAAAAATATTATGATAAATATTATATGTTAGTTATATTTATTTAGTACCTAATATAATTTGTGTGTGGGGGTGGGGGTAAAATGGGATTATGTGAAGTGAAAGAGTGTAAATAAACAATTAAACCTACTAGTTACTCTAAGCCCATGATAATTTCAAAATAAGTTCATATAAAATAATTATGAGTGCAAACCTATTAGGATCTGAATCACAATGTAATGCTTTAGTCTATGATGTATTTTATTATTCATGTAAAGAGATAGCCTCTTAGAAAAATATATATGTTAAAATTTCAACTCCCTTGGTTTTGATCAAGGGACGTCTGTATTTGATGGATAAAGAGCTCAGTTATGGGTCACTAGGTTTTGTCTTGGTGATTGCAATGGAGAAATTTATTTATTTACTATGAAACTAAGAAAATTAGAAGTGATCAAGAAGAATTTTAGTTTTAAAAATATGATAAAAATTTGAAGAGGACATATATGTTTGAAATACACCATCTATTCCCATGTGCATGCCTACTATTATACCACCATCACTTGTTTCTCCTAATAATTAATAATGTTACATCTTCAAAAAAATATGGATGAAACTCCACTTATTATGAAAGATACTAATATTAATTATTTCTAAATCATTACCATCAATTCCAAAGTTCCATGATGATAATTTTACTTCTATTTCCATATTTGAACTTCTACAATTTTGATTGTACTATGGTCTTGCAATGGATTACTGAACATTTTCTAATTCTGATGATCCCTTAGATGTGATCTAAAACCCATGGTAGGAGACCCATCAAGTGTAGTTTGTTGTGATGAGTCTATTACTATTTTATTGGAATAAAATTCCCTAAATTATACAAATCTGCATTTACATACAATCTATAAATGGAAAGTCTATATATAGAAAAATTATGTATAGATTTATTAAAGTGTTCTAAGGTATACTACTTATTCCCTCACGTAACCATAATTTAGATAAACACACACAATCCATTCCCAAGTGTTCTTTGAGTTATTAGGTATGATTTTATGTCACTTATTTTAATTACCATTTTAGGGATGAATTTGTCTTCAAATATTAGTTTGTAAGTTAAATAAAGGTGACTCATCCACATAGGTATTTGAATTGGTGAATTAAATTATCTCAAAGGTATTAAGGATTATTTTAGTATGGACTTATGTCCCTAAATTAGATGAGAGATAATCTTTGAAAATGAATAGTTTTTGGGTTTTGTGCAAGTTGCACATGGAGAGTATGGTAATAATTTGTATCTATTCCCTATTTATTATATTAAAGAGAATTTAAAATTATAAAATTTTGAATAATTTAGGCATATTATTAATATTTATTTTTCAATTGGACTATATATAAGTCCAAATTACTTGAAATAGTCCCTTATTCTTAGGGGGTTAAAATTTAAGTAGTCAAATCCTTATTAGACAATTTGCTTATGTTACATCTTCAAAAAATGTGGATGAAACTCCAATTTTTATGTAAGATCACATTATTTCTAAGCCATTATCATAATCTCTATGTCAAAATTGTAACTCCCTTGGTTTTGATAAGGGGTGTCTATTTTCACTAAATAAGGATCATAGTTATGGGTGATCAGGTTTTGTCTTGGTGATTGCAATGGAGAAATTACTTTTGCTACAATGGCACAAAAAAATAGAAGTGACCAAAAATAATTTTAGGTTTAAAAATATGAGAAAAATTTAAACTAGACATATATGTTCAAAAGACACCATATATTCCAATGTGCATGCCTACTACTATACCACTACCACTTGTTTCTCCTAATAATTAGTAATGTTATATCTTCAAAAAATGTGAATGAAACTCCACTTATTATGAAAGAGCCTAATATTAATTATTTTTAAATCATTAAATTTGATTTTAAAGTTTCATGATGATAATTTTATTTCTATTTCCATATTTGAACTTCTATAATTTTCATTGTACTATGGTCCTATAGTGGATTATTGAATATTTACTAATTCTTATGATCTCCTAGATGTGATCTAAGGCCCATGGTAGGAGAACCATCAAGTGTAATTTGTTACGTTGAGTCTATTGCTATTTTATGGGAATAAAATTCCCTAAATTATATAAATCTACATTTAGTTACAATCTATAAATGAAAATTCCATATATAAAAATACTATATATAGACTTATTAAAGTGTTCTAAGGTAAACTACTTATGCCCTCACATAACCATGATTTAGATAATAAAACACAATCATTTACCAAGAGGTCTTTGATTTATTGGGTATGATTTTGTGTCACTTATTGTAATTACCATTTTGGGGTCAAATTTATCTTCAACTATTAGTTTGTAAGTTTAAGAAAGGTGACTCTTCCTCAGGTATTTGAATTGGTGAATTAAATTATCTCAAAGGTATTCCTATGGGGGTTAAAAATTAAGGACTCAAATCCCTTTTAGACAATTTGCTTATGTTACATATTAAAAAATTGTGGATGAAACTCCACTTTTTATGCAAGAGGCCATTTTTTTGAAACCATTAGCACAATCTCTATGTCAAAATTGTAACTCCCTTAGTTTTGATAAGGGGAATCTATATTCACTAGATAAGGATCATAGTTATAGGTGATTACGTTTTGTCAAGGTGATTGTAATGGAGAAATTAATTTTGTTACAATGGTGTTAAAAAAATTAGAAGTGAACAAGAAGAATTTTGGGTTTATAAATATGATAAAAATTTAAAGTGGATATATATGTTCAAAATACACCATCTATTCTAATGTGCATTCCTACTAATATACCACCACCACTTGTTTCTCCTAATAATTAGTAATGTTACATCTTTTAAAAATGTGAATGAAACTCCACGTATTATGCAAGAACCTAATATTAATTATTTTTAAATCATTACCATCAGTTTCAAAGTTCCATGATGATAATTTTACTTCTATTTCCATATTTGAACTACTATAATTTTCATTCTACTATGGTCATGTAACAGATTATTGAACATTTTCTAATTCTGATGAACCCCTACATGTGATCCAAAACCCATGGTAGGATACCCATCAGGTGTAATTTATTGTGACAAGTCTATTATTATTTTATTGGAATGAAATTCCCTAAATTATACAAATCTATATTTAGATACAATCTATAAATAAAAGTTATATATATAGAAATACTATATATAGACTTATTCAAGTGTTCTAAGGTAGACTATTTATGCCCTCACATAACCATAATTTAGATAAGCACACACAATCCTTTCCCAAAAGGTCTTTGAGTTACCAGGTATGATTTTATGTCACTTATTTTAATTACCATTTTGGAGTCGAATTCATCTCAAAATATTAGTTTGTAAGTTCAATAAATCTGACTCACCTTAACAAGTACTTGAAATAGTGAATTAAATTATCTCAAAGGTATTCCTTTGGGGGGCTAAAAATCAAGGAGTCAAATTTATATTAGATAATTTACTTATGTTTAATCTTCAAAAAATGTGGATGAAACTCCACTTATTATGCAAGAGCCTATTATTTCCATATCATTAGCACAATCACAATCTCTACATCAAAATTCTAACTCCTTTGGTTTTGATTGAGGGTATCTATATTTGTTTAATAAGAAGCACATTTATGGGTGATTATGTTTTATCTTAGTGATTACAATGGTGAAATTACTTTTGTTACAATGGTGCTAAATTTTTTTGAAGAAACCAAGAAGAATTTTGGGTTTAGAAATATGATAAAAATTTAAAGTAGACATATATATTCAAAAGACACCATATATTCCAATGTGCATGTCTACTATTATACCACCACCACTTGTATTTCCTAATAATTAATAATGTTACATCTTCAAAAAATATGGATGAAACTTCACTTATTATGCAAGAGCCTAATTATAATTATTTCTAAATCATTACCATCAGTTATAACGTTTCATGATGATAATTTTACTTATATTTCCATATTTGAACTTCTATAATTTTCATTGTACTATGGTTTTGTAATGGATTATTAAACATTTTCTAATTCTAATCATCCCGTAGATGTGGTCCAAAATCCATGGTAACAGACCCATCAAATGTAATTTGTTGTGATGAGTCTGTTATTATTTTATTGGAACTAAATTCCATAAATTATAAAAATCTACATTTAGATACTATATATATATATATATATATATATATAGATTTATTAAAATGTGTTTTGAGGTAGACTGCTTATACCCTCACATAACCATAATTTAGATAAACACATAAAGTCCTTTCCCAAAAATTCTTTGAGTTAGTAGGCATGATTTTTTGTCACTTATTTTAATTACTTATTTGGGGTTGGATTTTTCTCCAAATATTAGTTTTTAAGTTCAAAAAAGGCTACTCACCCTCATAGGTATTTGAATTGTTGAATTAAATTATCTCAAAGGTATTCTTGGAGGAGATAAAAATTAAGGAGTGAAATCTTTATTAGAAAATTTACTTATGTTACATCTTCAAAAAATGTGGATGAAACTCCACTTATTATGCAAGAGCCTATTATTTCTAAATCATTAGCACAAACACAGTCTCTACATCAAAATTACAATTTATTTGGTTTTTATCAAGGGGCATCTATCTTTACTGGATAAGGATCTTAGTAATGGGTGATTAGGTTTTGTCTTGGTGATTGTAATGAAGAAATTGTTTTTTTTATAGTGGTGCTAAAAAATTAGAAGCGACCAAGAAGAATTTAGGTTTTAAATATATGATAAAAATTTGAAGTGGACATATATATTCGAAAGACACCATGTATTTCAATGTGTATGCCTACTATTATACCACCACCACTTATTTCTTCTAATAATTAATAATGTTACATCTTTGAAAAATGTAGATGAAACTCCATTTATTATGAAAAAGCCTAATATTAATTATTTATAAATCATTACCATTAGTTCTAAAGTTATATGATGATAATTTTACTTCTATTTATATATTTGAACTTCTATAATTTTCATTATACTATGGTCTTGAAGTGGATTATTGAATATTTTATAATTCTAGTGATCCCTTGGATGTGATTCAAAACCCATGGTAAGAGACCCATCAAGTTTAATTTGTTGCAATAAGTATGTTGTTTTATTGTAATCAAATTCCCTAAATTATATAAATCTACATTTAGATACAATATATAAATGAAAATTCTATATATATAAATACTATACATAGACATATTAAAGTGTTCTAAGGTAGACTACTTATGCCCTCATATAACCATAATTTATATAAGAACATAAAATTGTTTCCCAAGAGGTCTTTGAGTTATTGGGTATGATTTTGTGTCACTTATTTTAATCACCATTTTGGGGTCAAATTCATCTCCAAATATTAGTTTGTAAGCTCAATAAAGGTGACTCACCCTCATAGGTATGGTGAATTAAACTATCTCAAATGTATTTTTGGGAGGAATAAAAATTAAGGAGTCAAATCCCTATTAGACAATTCACTTATGTTACATCTTCAAAAAATGTGGATGAAACACTACTTATTATAAAAGAGCCTATATTTTCTAAATCATTGGCAATATCTACATCGAAATTGTAACTCCCTTAATTTTGATCAAGGGCATCTATATTCACTAGATAAAGACCACAGTTGTGGGTGATCAAGTTTTATCTTGGTGATTGCAATGGATAAATTGATTTTATTAAAATGGTGCTAAAAGAATTGGAAGCAACCAAGAATAATTTTGGGTTTAGAAATATGATAAAAATTTGAAGTGGACATATATGTTCAAAAGACATCATTTATTCCAATGTGCATACCTACTATTATACCACCACCACTTATTTCTCTTAATAATTAATAATGTTACATCTTTAAAAAATGTGTATTAAACTCCACGTATTATGCAAGAGCATAATATTAATAATTTATAAATCATTACCATTGGTTGCAAACTTTCATGATGCTAATTTTACTTCTATTTTCATATTTAAACTTCTATTATTTTTATTGTACTATAGTCTTATAGTAGATTATTGAACATTTTATAATTCTTATGATCCCTTGGATGTGATCAACCTTGATTTCATAGATATTTTATTAACTCACATCCATTCAATTTTGTGACATTTGAACATGACCCTCATTTATGGTATCCTTAAATAATTTCCTTTTGACTTGATTTTGAGTGCTCATGTATGTGTGTTTGTTTTCTTATTTAGCTTGTGCCATTGCTACTTTGACATTTTTATGAATTTTATCATGCATATTAGTCCTTCATGTGATCACATTGGTTCTATTCACTTCTATGATAGATTCACCTATACATGTTCCCTTATATATGTTACATGGTTACATTCACAAAATATAGAGTTGTCTTATACTTTTGAGGTGAAATAATTACGATTTATTATATTTTCCTCAACTCAAAGGGGGTCATGTCATAGAGGAATGTTTCTTCACACTTTGCATAATTTTTAGATTAAGTGGGAGCATTCTTGGGAAGCATGTTCACAACACTTATTCCCTATTCAACATTTTTTAGTTTTTGTGGGGAAATGTTTTGAAAACATGTTATCCACATTAGTACATATATCAGTTTTTATATTTCTCCATATACAATGGGGGCATGATTTGGAATCATGTTCTCCACACTTACACAATTTTATGAATTAGCCAAAGTACATAGTTGTATGATTTATATTTATAGTTATCATAGAATTTTATACATTGGTACCACTATTACACTAATGAAGTTTGCCTATTATAGGTAGAGCTAAAGACTCAAATATAATTTGAAAATATAAATAACTCATTTTATTATTTAGGAACATTTCAAATATATAATATACATTTATCCTATAATTGGAGATGCTATGATCCCTACAAAATCTCAATCTATTAAACTAATAACAATACGAGATATATTGTTTTCTATTAAAAATATATCTAATTAATAAATTACTTTGTCTAATACCATATTGACTATATGGTAACTAAAAACCAATAGTAAATAGTTATTTTCCACATAGTAAAAACTAATTAGCATGGGAACTCTAAATTTTCAACATTTTCTCCCTTAGAGGTCTCATGGGAAGAGGAATCACAAAAACTATATAATATATTACCCTCCCACAAGATTGACATGTGGATGTCGGGTTCGCCCAAAAATGCATTGGATATAAATTTACAAAAATTACTTAGGAGAGGGAAATATTACAAAATTCCTTTTAAACATAGGCTTTATTTGAAAAAATGCCTCTCAAGACTTATTTGAAGCTTGTAATTAAAAATGGACTTGACTCTCAACTCTGACACTTGACTACTATGAACCCTAATATAAATAAATGACTTCCTTGATGACCAAAAAGGATTAGACTTTGACACTTTTGACATAAAAATGATTCTTGACATGAGACTCTTATATCACAAAATTTTAAACTAAAATTATGCCAAAAAATAAATTATTAAAAATTGACACACTAAAATCTAAATATAAGTAAAGAAATTTTCAAAAACATATACAACTTTAAAAAATTCCAAATATTCTAAATAATAAAACTAATAAATAGACCATATAAAAATATTAAATAACTCTACATGAGTCAAATATTAAATTAAATATGAAACATGAAACTATAAAAAATTTAATAAAAAATCCTTAAATGAATTTTGACATAACCGCAATACTTCAAAACTTTAATTATTAAAAAACTAAATTAAATCTTAAGAACAAAAAACTCGGATTTTATTTTTTAAATAAATGACACTTAAAGCTATAAAATCCTGATGATAAAAAAAATTACTTATACCTAAATTTTTAAAAGCTTAAATACAACGAAATATAATAAAACAAGATATATAAAACATAAAATCAATTAAAAAAAATAACTAGAACGAAACCTAAAACTTGTAATATTCATTCTTCTTTGAGAGATAGACCATGGTGTCTGAGAGAAAATTATAGGTTGTCGGTTTGAAGGGATCTGTTTGAAGTTTTCAAACAAAGGATGCAATCATGGAGATTTTGGGTAAGACTCAATGCACCAAGACTGAGCTATGCAGAAGCTAATATCATCATTTTTTTACCTCCTTATGCCTCATTTTGCATGTAGAACAAATCTTTAAATTTTGATAATTTCTTCAAGGACTTTCTGGGTTTTCTTCCCTTTATACTCAAGCTTATAATGCAATTTAAATGGTCCAATTTTTTTCAAATAATGAAAAAGATATGATCATTTTCATGAGTTGTATCAAACTATTTTTATCCATTTTTCTTTTTTTTTTCCTTTTTTCCTTTTTTTTCTTTAAAAAAAAAATAGTTGATCTTAAGTGCCATGCTAGAAGAAATGAAATGGTGCAAAATCGGATAAGCCATATCTAGATGATGATTTGTATTATGTGGAGTCATCTTGGTCTATAAGGGATAAAATTGATGTGGAATTCTTTGAGGAAAGTTGTATCTCATGCTTCAAATGGGATATGAGTTAGAGATCAATGAGATTCTTCAATTTAGAGATCTCAAATGTAAAATATCCCATTTCATTTACTGTAAGTTAATACACCTAGCCAAAAATAAAAGAAATAAAAAAATATAATAAAACTTACACACACACACACACACACACACACACACACACACACAATATATATATATATATACATACTGTGTGTGTGTGTGTGTGTGTGTGTGTGTGTGTGTGTGTGTGTGTGTATGTATATATATATATATATATATATATATATATATATATATATATATATATATATATATATACATATATATATATATATATATATATATATATATATATATATACATATATATATATATATATATATATATATATATATATAGACACACACACACACACACACACACACACACACACACACACATACACATATATATAGAATGAAGACTGTGAACAGAATGGATGCACAAAGTGTGGAAAGAGATGAACATGATGGAAGCTTATAAGGGAAGGATGCAAATGGATGGTGTATGCAAGTATCTTTCGATAGAGTCTACATTATTAAACCACTGATAGTATGCAAGAATGATGAAAGGACAAAACAATTACTATTGCATGTGGTATGCATAGCATAGCTATTGTTTATGTCATTTTGATGTATATCACAGTCAATGAAAGGTAAAAAGAGGTCCAAGATGGGCCTAAGATCTGATATCAGATAATGAATTTTTCCAATTACAAGTAGATTCAAAGGCTCAAATATAATTTGAAGTCTCAATAGCCCATTTTACTATTCAGGAACAATACAAATATATAAGAGACATTTATCCTATAATTGGAGATGTTTTGATCCATACAAACTATCAACCTATTAAACTAATAACAATATGAGATATATTTCTTGTTATTAACAATATATCTAAATAACAAATTACTTTGTCTAATAATATCTTTAGCATATTGAACATATGATAACTAGCATCCAATAGTAAATAGTTATTTAGCACATAGTAAAAACTAATTACCATGGGAACTCTAAATTTCCAACATACACACAATTTCATCATGAGACATATCTAAGGTGAATATGCTATACAACATGTGCCTAACATTTCAAAATCTAAATTAGTTTTAGATTTCAAAACTCTTCTATGAAATATTACATTTCAGAAGTTTATGAACTGTATGGAGCCAATAAACTATAGTAATTACTTTATTTTTTGTATGGTTGATGTGATAAAATTATTCAATCTTTCTACATTTTAGGTTGGACTTGATTATATAATCCAACCTCACCAGATTATAAGTATCACTGGGTTTCACTTTTGAGCTAATCTCAACTACCAAGTGGCAACTCACTTTTCCTCCAAAGTTTGGGGCAAGGGATTTCCAATATTTCTTTCTATTCATATATGGGTATATCCTTGTATATATGCACTTTATATATTAATATATAATTATCATAATCTAAGTTTTAGAGCCTTAAAATGATACATATTTTTAAAATCAACTTGATAATAGGCAAGATGGTTACATCGACACATAGGTGTACTCCTAAACCATGTTCTTTCAATTTCAATATTTCCAAATAGTTTAAATTTTAGATTATATGAATTGATTATACACTATAGCATGCTCTTTTTTATAGTTTAGTCACCAGTAGAACACTCAAGTTGGCCACACACAAATATAATGTGTGCATACACACCTAGGTATGCATTCTTTTCATTTAAACTATAAATTTCATTAGTAGATTAAAGGGTGTGGAATTTAGACACTATTTTATGATTATATATCACCTCAATTTGTACACTTGGTAAACCCAAACCTTGGTTTTTCCTCTTAGTCCTAGACCCTTCCCACTTCCAAAAGTCTTACATCTGCTCTATCATGTGCCCCTTGGCCTACCTTTTAGTTTGACCATTCTTATGTTGATAAAACAAACCTTATCTCTTGCATAGAATACTTAAAATATAATTATATTCCACTTTTGAAATTTTTGAACTTGTACCTGTTCTCCTACTCCCTAGACACTTATGTTCAAGATAGATACTAGCATTGATGTTAATGTCATGTCTTGATACAAGTGTCTAGTACCATAAAATTCATCTAATTTACAAAGGAAATGTATTGTAATAGTAATCCTAAGTTATTTAATATGAGTTATTATCCAAAGGTATTGATATAAATGAAAGATCAACTCTTACTTATTCCTAACCTATGAAACACCTAGCAACTTCTTGCCTACTCATAAGGTAACTTACTAAATGCATTCAATCAAGCACTCAAGTGAGCAAAACTTCCCTATTTTCTCATATTTTCATATTAGTGATAAGAACAATACATCTATAGCTATGAATTAGTATTGGAGAAGCCCAAGAGTATAAATTACAAAGTTATAAGCTAGGTCACTATTGTAATTTTGCTTTCCACATATTTCATGATTGACACATAAGCCAGTCTATAAGTGAGAACTAAATTAGTTTAAGGCCTTCTTCTAGAGTATTGGCTATGTATGAAATGCCGACTGAGCTTGACACTATGTGCCCACTAACCCATTTTTACATAAGGTCACTATGAAAATGGGAAACTAAGCTTTTGCCATTTCACAAGGAGTGACAATCTTTGACCCAAATCATCTAGGTGGTCACATATTTTTGAAGTATATATTCTATACATGAAACTTACATTGAATATAAATAGTAGCATTGATATAACCATCCTAGGTTGATTTTAGTGTCCAAAGCACTAGAAGTGTCATATCCAAAATTTGATGACTATTTTAGAATTGTCTTTTAGCCTTATTCTTATATGTTCTAGATCCAAGATATGTTAGAATCAAAACCAGCTAATTATATTACTTCTTTATCATTTTTGTACATAGCTTAGTTGTACTTTTCATATTTAAATTATCTCAATTTAATGAATTCAACATATGCTTATATCTGATGTTAGTATCCAATTGGTCTACTATAGATTTGATTATAACCCTTGTGCAATTTCACTTTTATAATCCCCTTTAATCAATTCTAGGGCTAACAACAAGATCAACTAGATCATTTTAGGTTTAAACACTCACACATATATAGATGTTGTAATAGCATCTTTGTCAAACAAAGGGGCATGTGTCCCCACCACATCTACTCTCTCCATAATCCCTTATGGCATAAATGTGTTGACTCTATGATAAATGACCAATACTGATCACCTCCTCCATCAATCAAACAAACATGATAAAATACCTAAATTAATCAATAAAAATCCTACTCCATTATACACTAAATTTATACATACCACCTATTTCCCTAGAAAAATATAGCATAGCTACTCTTAGATATTCTAATCTTACACCTAGAAATAAGTGTGCCAACCTACGCTAGATCCAACACTATGTATACTCATATGTACATCCTAGTCATATATATCTATCTCACCTACTAAAATGGGATTTAGCTCAATCATTTAAGGTTGAGTTCATTCCCCCTCTTGAGAAGGTACCCTAACTATCCATATACATAAGTGGTGATAGAGGAACTCCATAAAATACTCCAAACTTGTGAGTAACTTGCTCCATCTAAAATTACTCATATCTACATAAAACATAGTCATCAATATAACAAGTCACTCAAATTAGTATTAGATCCACAACATCCTATGTCTAATCCAAAAATCCATGATATGGACTCCATAAGATGTTACCATATGTTATTTGATCCAAGACATGATGCCAATCTGTCATGCTTCTCTAAGTAACATGTGTTATTCTTACCCACCTCTAAGCATACATCCATGGATGCTCTCATCTAGCTGATGGCATCCCAACAGGACTAATAACCATTATATGATCATATTCCCAATGTTGAATAATTAATCTTATTTTTTTATTTTTTTTATTATTTTAGTCATATCCTAAGTCCTAGTTATGTGTGCATTTATAATATTTATAAATGCAATTTATCCTAGATTTTTGAGGTGTCATCACCTCTCTAATCCACTTGTTAGATTTGGGAGTTACTTTCATAAGTAAATTCTCCCCCCACATGGCACACACATCTTCCCCACTTGTAATATTATTAAGAAACTTGTCATACATGATGTAACTTGCCTTTGTAACTCATTTTCTCTCCTATATCTATATAAAGAGCTCTTCTCTCCCATTATTAAACACTTAAAACATAAAACACTCTTTTTAATCTAGTATTTTTCTTGAATTATTGATTCTCTTTCAGCCTAATATTATTCATATCCTAGCTTCTTCATGTTATTTTAATTGGAGATTCATTGTTTCGAGATTTTAATACCAATATAGGTTTTTATTTATTCGATGGTTCCCCACTTGTCACCTTTGTCTCAACATTGTGGCTCAGTTTATTCAAGTTGATGTTGTTATTTTGAATTCATTGTTTCATTTATTATAATATTATTGCTACCTATGAAATAACTATAATATGATATCAGAGCTCTAAGGTTGTCTCATGTTGATTTTTGAGGCTTTTTATAGGTTTGGAGGTGTAAAGAAAGAATTTTTTTTGCTAAATTTATATATCTATTTTGGATATAATACACTTTCAAATAGGTTTTGTTCACATTATTTTTCTTCATTCAAAAACCCTTCTCATCTATTTTAAATAAAATATTTTTCAAGATTAAAAAAAGGGGGACTATTCTTTTTATGCAATCTAGTTTTAGTTTTTAGCTTGCTTTGGATAGCTAATTTGATCCTTTGTTATGTATGGTTTGGATTTTTATCAAGCTTATATTTCTCAATACTCTTTTTTGAATTATTTTTTATCTTTGTTTTTCATTTATTAATCTCTGGTTTGATTAAGTTATATCTCAACCAGTTTTGTCTGTGCTTATGTATTCAAGTTATTTATAAGATTGTTCAAATTTTTGGCACTTTCATATGCATTTTTATCAAGATATTATGTATAGTATTTGGATATTTCCTCTATTATTTTTGGATTTTTCTAATGTTATCATCCTTACCTTTTTTGCTTTACATTGTGAAGTGTGGAAAATTTTTCACTTGGGGTGCTTCTTTCAAGGTGTCATTATTCCTTCTTGTATCTTCCTTTTTCATGTCTTTCGACCTTTTTTATGTTTGGTTAGTGTATTTTTTTTTTTTTTTGATTCTATGTTTCACTTCATTCTCTGCACATTATTTAACCTTTGAGTGTATTATATTTGAGCCAAGCTCTCTTCCTATTTATAAATGCTAAGGTTCAGGATTTTATTTAGCTCCTTTCATATTTTTAGTGATTTGGCTTTGCCTTTTCATGTAGTCCCTTTCCTTCTTATTTATTTTTTGTCATTTTTAGCTCTAGGTAATGTGTGTTGGCTCTTTGATCTCACATTTGAATATTTTAAGTTATTTATGATTTGATCCTTTCATAGTGGGTAATTAATTTTTTTTCATTCTCTCTAAATTCCATTTGAAATGTCAAGTGTCGTATAGGTTTGTAGATTCATTGGATTAATTTGTAATGGTTTTTATGTATTGAATCTTACTCTTCTCAGTTTAAGCACAATTATCCTTTTTGGTTTTCTTATTTTTTTATCCTTTTATGATTGACCTTTGTTATACCTTATCTATAATTTGTATATCACCTTATAGTAGTACCTCTCTCTATATTTATGCAGTCTGGTGGCATAGTTAGATATTATTTGCACCATATTTTCTTATTTTTATAACTTGTGCTCCAACCTTTCTATTTATGCATCTAGTTCACCTTGGTTTAATTCTAGTAACAATATTCTATAATGTTGTTTATTATTTGCTTTGCATTTTTTCGTAATACCTTGGTAGTTGGTAGTTGGTCTAAGAATACCTCATGAATTTTTAACACATAATACATGCCGGTTGCATCATTATCTGATCCATTTTTGAAAACATTTATTTTAATTATCTAATGTTCACTTCTTTAGTACTTATTTATGTATAACACTTCGTTCTATTTTTTTCTATTCTAAATCCTATTTAATTCATAAACTCTTCATTAAATTATTGATATCTATTATCATATTTTTTTATGCTTATACACTTTGGTGTATAATTTTAATGCACATCATTATTATATCCCTTTTGTTCAGACTTTCAAATTTAATAATTGAAAATATTTTTTTTTTACATTTTTTACATTCATATTCCTTTGGACTTCGTAATCTCCACTATTAAGTATATTTAATTTATAGCTTTTAAGTGGTTTTAATATATCTAATTTACATCGAATTTTATTTATTAATGAACTTTCTCTTTTTAAAAATAAGTTGAGTATAATTATTTATATAGTTTTTTAAGCAATAAAAATCAAGTTTTTCATTTAATCTAGCTTCAATTTGATGTTTTGGTGTGGACTTACATATAAATGTTTCTTTTCTCCTCACATTTGTTTTTAAAACACCAAAGTATTTTTTTTAGTGAAACTAACATTTGTTTAATCCTTGATTAAAAATATTAAATTATTGTGTTTTTATTGAGTTAATGATAAAGGATGTTTATGGCCTAATTCTTAAGATTGAGTTATTTAAATAAGTACTTCTTTCATGCTCATATTTTTGTTCTTTGGTGTGAAATTATCTTACAATGTTATTCCTTTAACAAGTTCAATTTGTTTAAATCAATTTTATTCAAAATGTTGCTTGTGAGTTATCTTAGTGCTTTGTCAACATTTGTAAGGTAGTTCCATTGGTATTCTCACCCTTAAATTTTCATCTTTATTCACATCAATGGCATTCAAATTATCCATTTTATTACTATTTAAAAATGTTTCATTTAAGATTTATTTTAAATATGAATAAATTATTGTTCTCAAACATGAAATTAATGTCAAAATGATACAATTTCTAATTTTCATAAGTCAGTTATTATTTTAAAAAATGCTTTTAAAAATCAAATGAAAAACATGAAATCCTCCCTTGACACCTTAAGTGATAAATTTTCATCTTTTTCATATCACACTAGCTCTTATAATGATGAAATTGATTGTGCTTCTCAAATGCCTCAAACTTCTTTTAACAATTCTTCTATCAATCCTAGCCTAAACATATTGCATAATATGGGTTATTTAGGTGGTGGGAATGGTAAGTTGAATATGGTATCCTTGAACCTATTTTTCCTAATTATAATATAAATTTTAAAGGTCTCAGTTTTGGTGATTCAACTTATTCTCATGCAAATTTTAAAGGTCTCAATTTCTATTATCCTCATCACCACATAACTTATATACAACTTATTTGGTTATAATGTTTGGAATGTTAATACTTTGTTTAAAAATTTTAAACCTTTTGTGTATTATGTAAAACATGATCTTTACATTTATAAATGTTATAAATTACATCCATGCAAATGTTGTGGTAAATCCATTCATGACACATTGCATTATTAGAAAATTATTAAATCCTCTACATCTAAGGTTAACACTATTGGATTCCTAAAGTAAATATATCTTTTAGAGACTTTGATGTTTCTTCATGTGATATTTGCTCGATAACTTTTTAATGCATATCTTTTACTAGTGACAAATCTTCTTTATCTCTATTTTGAATAAAATCAAACTCTTGTATGAATTTCTTACTTTTTGTTGTGAAGGAAATATGCTTTGATTATGTGGACTAACTTATTTTCATGCAAGATTTCACACTTTGTGATGGAATTTGTCTTTGATCTATTTTCCTTTTTGTACATCTATTTTTATTACATTATATATGTAGATTGTATTTTTATCCTAATAGTTATTCAACTTGAAAGGTTGGTGTTAGATTGTTTGTATGAACATTTTGTGGATCATTACTCCCTATTGGTCTTTGTTCCATTTTTCCAAAGATGATTCTTGAAGATTATTGATGATCTCATTTTCATCCTTACAAATTTTATTATAGCTTCTCTTCTATTTTATCCTTTCAAACTATTATAATTCTTATTGAAGAAAGCTTCTATTAAGGGGTAGTATTATGTAATTTCATCTCTTTTATTTGTTTATAAAAGGTTTTGTCCACTTTTATAACCCTAAACTAAGCTTAAGGGGAAATTTTTGAGAAATAATATTATTTAGGTCCTTTTTTATATCATTTTAAGTCTATCATAAGTCTTTGTTATGTGTCTATTTATTATATTTATGAATGTAATTTATCTTATCCTTTTGATGCATCACTGACCTCTCTAGTCCATTTGTTGGATTTAAGATTTAATCTCAAAAGTAACTCTTTATCCCCATATAACACATAAATTCTTCCTAATTGTAAGCGGATTAGGACACTTTACCAACATAATGAATATTTCCCTTGTAATTCATCTTCTCTCCTAACTCTATACAAAGAGCACTCGTCTCCCATTCTTAAAAATTTACTACACACAACACTCTTATTGATCTAGTCTTGCTCTTGCATTCTTGATGCTCTCTTAAACTAAAGTCAATTAATTAGTGGATGGATGTGCCCTACTTATGCCCAATAAAATTGATGTTCCCTAATTATACCCCCTAAATTAATTTATTAGATGGATGTGGCCTAATTTTTGCCTCGAGTTACTTAGTGGATAGATATACCCTAATTCTACCCCTAAATTAACTATTGGATGGATATGCCCTAATTTTGACCCCCCCCCCCACATCTTGGTACTTTTCATGTAGTTTGAGATTTTCAAAATTGGAAAGCAAAAGTCATGTGTAGTCAGCCACCCATGACCATAATTTCTCTTCACCCATGCACCTTCATCAACAGGATTTCTCTTTACCCTCACCCACACTGCATGTCAACATCAACTTTTTATCTTTTGCATTTTGACGTAATCATTTCTCTTTTACCATCTCCACTGAGATCAAGATTTTATGATTTTTTATATTATTGAAATTATAAATAAAAAGTTACTTGAATTTCAATGTAGATGTCACTAGAAAATCAACATCAACTGCTGCCAAAATGTCATGGCTATGTCACTTTAATATCTTATATTGACCATTTTAGAAATTTCATGCCAACATAAACATTGATCTCCCATGAAACCACATCAAAACACACAAAATAAATAACCAGTAACCCACGAGAGTGGGCATGGCCACGTGTAATTGCTTTCACAAATGCACATAAATTGATCAATGTACACAATTTTGGACATTTTTTTCACATTTCTATATTTTTTTGACCTAGGTGAAGGCTTATTTTAATGTTATATTGAATCTACTCTTTGGAATTATATTACATTTTTATTTTATAATTGAAAGGGTTGTATATTAATTAGTGAGGATGATGGTTGTTTATATTCATCCCATTAAGGTATAAATCCCTCAATATAGAGATACCAACATTTTATGTAATTCAATAATAACATATAATAATTTAAAACATAAATAAAAATGAACATGAAATAGAGGAGATGAGAAAGTTAATATAAATAAATATTCAATTTAAGAAGGCCAAGGTAAATGTAATTTTTAATGATGGGTCTCAATCTAGTTTAATTTCAAATGATGTTGTTGAGAAGCTTGGTTTATAAACATATGATCATCATCATCCTTACCCTTTTGGTTGGGTGAAAAGGGTGTATAGATTTAAGTGAATAATAAATGTAAAGTAAAATTTGATATTAACCCAAAATACATTGATGTGATAATATCATGTGTGATTCATCTTAATGAATTCAAAGTGGTATTTCAAAGTTCTTACTTGTATCATATGGATGATATTTTCATGAGGAGGTATAAATTTTTTGGATGGGTCAAGAATGAAATCAAATATATCATCAAGGCACATCAAATAAAGCTCAAGGATTCTCTATTAATTGTTGACCAATAAAAAATACTCACTCAAGAAAATAAGAGATTAATTTACTTATTTTTAAGGTTACTCATGAGGATGGGTAAGGTATTTATAAAATTTATTATGCTCAAAAATGATGAATGATTTATTTAATTATTTCCAAGAAGTGTACCAAAATCCTAAGATTTTTCCTCCAAAAAGAGAAGTAGAACATGAGATTCAATTATTGTATGTGTGTGTGTGTGTGTGTGTGTGTGTGTGTGTGTGTGTGTGTGTGTGTGTGTGTGTGTGTGTGTGTGTGTGTGTGTGTGTGTGTGTGTGTGTGTGTGTGTGTGTGTGTGTGTGTGTGTGTCTATATATATATATATATAATCTGCATAACATTTTTTTTAATAAATTAAGTTTTGAGCATAATGAAGTTAAGAAAAAACTTCAAGAGTTATTATAGAAAGAAATCATACACCCAATTACTTCAACATGTGGATCAACCAATTTTATGGTACAAAAGAAAGATGAATCTTGGAGAATGTGCACAAACTATAGTTCCTTTAATATGATAACAATAAAGAATAACTATCAATTTTCATAGATTGATGAATTTTTAGACCAACATCAAATTCTAAGTTTGTATAAAGGAGGAGGAATTATGGAAGATAACATTTAAGTAAAAATTAATTTGTACAAATTGTTGTTACTTCCATTAGGGTTATGATATGCACCTTCTAATTTTATGAGATTGATGAATGATGTATTGATATATTTCATAGATATATGTGTCATAGTGTATCTAAATAATATTCTAGTATTTAATTCTATATGGAAATAACATCTAACTCATTTGAGGTAAGTCTTGAAAGTGTTGAAATAAAAATAGTTCTTATACAATATAAAGAAATGTGAGTTTGTAAAAAAACCACTCATCTATTTAGGGCGTGTGGTTAGAGAAAGAGAATTGAGAGTGGATCTAGTAAAGTTTAAAGCTAAAAATAATTATCCCAAGCCTAGGAGTGCAACCATCACTACAATAAGAATATTTGTGGAAGTAGTATATGTTGATACTAAAATTTGATTAGGTATAGCATCTTAGTCTTGTACACTTGACAAATACCAATCAAAGCTTTACCCTTTAGTCCTAGACCTTCTTGTTGCTGAAAGGCGCACATGTACCATTTCATTGTGTATAAGTACTTCCAAAAATTCACATAAATTTATCAATATACACAATTTTAGATGTTTGTTGTAGAATTCTACATTTACTTGAACTAGGTGAAGGCTTATTCAAATGTTATATTGCATCTGCTCATTATAATTATATTACTTTTTTATTTTATAAGTGAAAAGGTTGTAGTTTAATTAGTGAGGATGATGGTTGCTTATATTCATCCCATCAAAGTACAAAACCCTTGATACAGAGATACTAACATTTTATGTAATTCAATAATAACATATACTACCTTCAAACATATAGTCATTTTTTTTAACTCTATTTGAATAAATAGAAAAAAGATTGATCAATGGACAACAATGAATACATGTATTAAGAGAGAACCTTAGTTGTGCAACCAGTGCAAAAACTTATAAGATATTTTTTAAGGTCTAATTTTTTCCAATTTATAATTTTTTTTAAATGTAAATTTTAAATTAATTAATAAATTTATGAAAAAAAATTGACAATTTTTTTAGTAATATACATAAATTCATCAAATTCATAAAAATATTCATATGTTACTATTAAATTATAAAATTTTATAAATTCGGTTGTAGTCTAATAATGAGGATGATGGTGTAAAAAATGTGTCCTAACCACCCACCAAGATACAAATCCCAAAAGATACTAAAAATGGGATCAGGTTAGGATCATGCTTCAAGCATATTTGATGCAATGGATACTCCTCAGTCCTTGGTGCTAAGCCAAATAAACATTATGTTCACCTAATCCATGTAAAATCAAGGTTTCAATCCAAAAAATATATTATATAATTTTCTTAAAAGTTTACTTATCATCTATATATTTTATAAAAAAATTTAAGATACTCCCCTCTATTATTCTTATATTTTATATTTTTTAATCTAAAAATATTCTAGGATAAACTCTCCTCTATCAATTATCCACATCCAACATATGGTAGCCCTAATTTGTCGGCTTCAAGTAGGGAGCAATTACATAACCATCCATTCTCATAGAGTATTGGTTAAAAAATCATCAGTTTGCATTAATCAATGGTTTCCCTTGCCATAAGTGTATAAGTACAATGATGGAAAAATAAGGTAAATATTCAATTCTAAAAACATTTGGGAAAACTTTTATGCACAAAAGGACATTTTTTATGTTACAAGAAGAAGTATGAATATAGATAATGCATTAGCGATTGAAGGTGGTGTTTAATTGATTATCAAAAATATTGGAAAAATAAATAAAGGGAAGATCAATGATAAATATACAAAATTGTGTGTTTTACTTGTTCTAATAAACTATTTTTAATGTCTTTGGCCATAAGAAGGTACGAAGCTAGACATTTAGAACTTCTAGTTTATTTTTTCCCACCTTAGGGTTTCCTAGACCAAAATATATGTCCTTGCATCTCCATGTTTTATGCTTAATGTTCATGTGTTATTCATTTATATTTAAATTATGAAAGAGTTACTAATTTTTACAACAACATATTACATCAATTATTCGTCATTTAAACAATATGAATTGACATTTTGAAGAAAATTTGAAATAGAATGACACTATGTGATTTTGTAAATTCTAAAAAAAATTATACTTGGGAGTTAATAGGCTATTTTGATATTATATAAAGTTAATATTTAGGTTACTATGGAATTTTATAACCATGACAAGATCTAAATATGAATAATTAGTGCCTTAAAATCTTGAGATTTTCACAAGGTCGAATCAACATGGGAGAGATATGGATCAAGAAGGTGAAGACAATATTTCTAAGAGAGTTATTACATTATAATCATGCATTAAATGCATGATGAAATCATAAAAAACTATCACCAAACAATAATATCTCACAAATTTGAACCAGGATTCCAAAGACATGGTGGTTCATTCTCTAGCCAAGAAGCTTGCTATCAAAAATACGTAAATCCAAGATGATGAAAAAAAAGAAGAGCCCATGGATAAGCATGAATAACCTCATAAAAATAGAGGTAATGTTGAGCTAGAATATAAAAATACTCTTTTCAAATTTGAGACTAGGGTTGAGATTAAATCCTTTTAAGAACAACTATATGCTAAACTATTAGACAACTGGTTGAAAAGATCATATATATTTCAATGTCCATAAAGTTATTTTAACTAAAATTATTTATTTTTCCAAATTTAATTAAATAAACTCATACTTTATTTTTTAGGAATGTTATCTAACCTTTTATACAAATAAAAAGAAGATGGTTTTGGATAACTAAAATAAATTCAAAGACTTTTTACATTATAAGTTTTATCCTATTGGGTATAGAATTAATTAGAAAATTGAGTGACAACATTACAAGTAAGGAGTAGGTCAAAGTGTTCAGGACTATACAACTAAAAAAAATATCATATAATTTTCCTAGAAATTTACTTATCATATATATTTTTTATATAAAAAAAATTAAGATACTCCCCTCTATCATTCTTATATTTTATATTTTTTAATCTAAAAAGATTCAAGGACAAACTCTCCTCTATCAATTATCCACATCAAACATATGATAGGCTTAATTTTTTGGCTTCAAATAAGGAGCGATTACATAACCATCTATTCTTGTAGAGTATAGGTTACAAAACCATCAGTTTGTATTAACTAATGGTTTCCCTTGCCATAATTGTATAAGTACAATAATGGAAGAAGAAGGTAAATATTAAATTATAAAAACATTTGGGAATCCTTTAATGCACAAAAGGACATTTTTTATGTGATAAGAAGAAGTATGAATATAGATAAGGCATTGGTGATTGAAGGTGGTGTTCAATTGATTGTAGGAAGGATTGGAGAAACAAATAAAGGGAAGATCAATGAGAAAGATAGAAAATTATGTGTTTTACTTGTTCTAAGAAAATCTTTGTAATTTTTCTTTAGCCATAATAAGGTTGGAAGCTAGACATTTGGTAATTCTAATTTGTTTTTCCTCTCCTTAAGGTTTCCTGGACCAAAATCTATTTCCTTGAATCTAAATGTTTTATGCTTAATGTTCATGTGTTATTCATTTATATTTCAATCATGAAATTATTCATCATTTTTGCAACACATTACATCAATTCTACATAATTCAAACAATATGAATTATCATTTTAAGGAAAATTCAAAATAGAATGACACTATGTCATTCTATAAATTCTAGCAATAAGTATACTTAGGAGTTAATAGGTCATTTTAAAAAATTAGAGAAATTTAATATTTGGGTTACTATCAAATTTTTTGACCATGAAAAGATCTAAATAATAATAATTAGTGCCTTGCAATCTTGATGTTTCCACAATAAGGTGGAATCAACATGTGAGAGAAATGGCTTAAGAGGGTGGAATCAATAGGTGAGAGATATGGATCAAGAAGGTGAAGTCAATCTTTCCAAGAGAGTTATTACATTATAATCATGCATGATGAAATCAAAAAACACTATCACCAAATGATATTAACTCACAAATTTAAACCAATATTCCTAGGACATGGTGGTTCATTCTCTAGACAAGAAGCTTGGTATCAAAAATAATTAAATCCATGAAGATGAAAAAGAAGAAGAGACCATGGATAAACATGAATAACCTTCTAAAAATGGAGGTAATGCTGAGTTAAAATATAAACATACTCTTTTCAAATTTGAGAATAAGGTTGAGATTAAATACTTTTAAGAACAACTATATGATAGATTTTTAGACTAACGGTTGAAAAAAATGATATATATTTTAGTGTCCATAAAGTTATTTTAACTAAAAATATTTATTTTTCCAAATTTAATCAAAGGAAGTCATGGTCTATTTTTTTGGAATGTTATATAACATCTTATATAAAGAATAAAAAGATGGTTTTGGATAATTGAAACAAATTCAAATACCTTTTATGATAGAATTTTTATCCTATTGTGCATACAATTGATTGGAAAATTGAGTGACAACATTACAAGTAAGGGGTAGGTCAAAGTGTGCAAGACTATATTATGAAATTTTGTAGACAAGCCATGCTCATAGGCTTAGACTTAGAAGATGAAGACAATTTAACCAACTACTTAGGATTTATTCATATATTTCTAATGATATGAGTCATCACAAGTAGTTTTCATGACCTTAATGAGGCATGTGTGCAAGCATGTTACATTGAGGAAGATAAAATGAGAAAAGAGGGAGGGCCCTCAAACCAAATTGAGTCTAAAACTCAATTGAAGAAGGATAAAATCTAACCTTTTAAGGGATTAAATAATGGTATGAGTAATACCATAGGTTTACATATTTTCAAGGATCCAAAGAACCATTATAGCCATTGTGTTAGATATAGACATACTAACACTAAGTGTTAGAAGTTACATCCATAACTCTATCTACGTAATTGTTACGAGGATGAATTTAAGAGGTTCGAGGCATCTTTAAAATAAAAATCTAAGGTGGAGATAAGGAAAACCTTGATGTTGATGAGAATATAAGTTGCACCTCTACCAACATACATAAAAATGAACAATACATAGAGGAGATGAGAAATCTATTCTAAATAAAGATTCAATTTAAGAAGGCCAAGGTAAATGTAATTTTTAATGATGCGTATCAATCTAGTTTAATTTCAAATGATGTTGTTGAGAAACTTGGTTTATAAACATATGATCATCATCATCCTTACCATTTTGGTTGGGTGAATAGGGTGTATATATTTAAGTGACTAATAAATGTAAATTAAAATTTGATATTAACCCACAATACATTGATGTGATATTATAATGTGTGATTCATCTTAATGAATTCAAAGTGGTGTTTTGAAGTTCTTACTTGTATCATATAGATGTTATTTTCATAAGAAGGGACAAAATTTATGGATGGGTCAAGGATGAAATCAAATATATCATCAAGGAACATCAAAGAAACCTCAAGGATTCCCTAGTAAGTTTTGGCCAAGAAAAAAGACTCACTCAAGAAAATAAGAGATTATGTTGATGTTGGAGGAGCAACGTCCGTGCTCCTAATTCCAGCCCAACTTCTTGTAAATTTTTTTTTAGACATAAATTTTGGTGGAGGCTAATAAGGAGATTTAAGAGATGCATCTCTTTCCTCTCACTTGTATATATAATTATTCCCCATTATTCAAGACATACATTCAAATATAGTCAATCACAAGCATAATTCATAAGGTAGAGCAGACTTCTGAGGAGCAGATGAAGTTATCTTGTTGTTTTCATTGTTTATTATGTTGCATTTTATGATTACTTTAATTATGATCATAAAAATTAACATGGTATCAGAGTGGGTTTGAAGAAGATCGTGATAAGATTTGTCATTGCAGAAATACTCTCTATTATCCTTTATATCTCTTGCTTATCCCTATTTTAGTTAATATGGTCAACGGTCTTAAAATTAAGGATAGACTCAAAGGAGCATCCAAATTCACATCATGGAGGTTTAGAATCATGCTCACCTCGGAAGAAAATGACTTGGCTGAGTTTGTGGAAACCAAATTTCTTGAACCATCGGACGAAGAAGAGAAGTTGTAGTGGAAAAAGAAATACATCAAGGTAAAGAGCATATTGGTTGACTCCATTAAATATCATATTGTTTGGATTGTCTCCAAGTTGAAGATGGAAAGGGACATGTTTAAAACCTTGGAGGAGATGTATGAAATCAACAACACTAGCCAGGATCTTGCACTAAAGCAATAACTACATCATGTGAAAATGGTGAAAGGAGAAATGGTTATTGCTTACTTTATGAAGATTTTAGAATTAAGAAATCAGCTCTCTACAGTTGGTCATGTAGTTGATGATAAATACTTGACCATGATTGCTCTCAATGGCCTTCTTTCATCATGGGAATCCTAACATTCAAGGAATCAGTACAAGACCGAAACTTCCCAAGTTTGATTGATTGAGGGTAGATTGCATTCAAGAGGAGTCTAGATTGCCCACTAGAGGAATTGGTCAAAGCTCTACCAATGAAGACATTCATGTCCTTACCTCTCAATAATCTAAGAAGAAAATCAAGAATGGGAAGAAAGGATTCTTCAAAAGGAATAGAGATAATGAAACTGATGGTGCTCCTGCTATCAAGAAGAAGAGGGACATCTCTAAAATCCAATGCTTTAGGTGTGACAAGTATGGTCACATTGCCAAGCATTATCCTTCAGGCCTAAGTAACAAGCCACCATTGTAGATGTTGATGATGCCTCTCCTTAGAAGGAATCATGTGAATATTTTTTTTATTCAACATTGTCAAGAAATGTACCTACCGACACCAACACTTGGCTGATTGATAGTGGTGCATCTCAACACATCACTGGTTTTAAGGAGTATTTATCAAACTTGATGGAGATAAATTCTAGTGAACAAGTTATCATTGGAGATGATGCTAGAAATTTAGTGAAAGGGATTGGGATCTCTACTCTCCACTTGAATTTTGGAATTATTCTAAGGTTAAGTGATGTTCTCTATATTCCAAGCATCAAATAAAATCTAGTTTCCATTTCAACCTTGGAAGACAAGGGATACCAAGTTGCTTTATCTGAAGGCAAATTTCTTGTGTGGATGAATAATTCCAACTTCAAAACTGCTTGAGTAATTAGAGTTAGACATGAGATCCTCTATAGGCTAATTACTTATCCACTTCAAGCATTAGTACATGGTTCTTCAGGCTTGTGTGATCTTTGGCATCGAAGATTGGCTCACCTACACTTTCAGGCTCTACCTATCATGGAGAAGATGGTCATAGGTCTTCTAAAATTCAACCAAGAGCATGAAGGTACTTGCAAAGGTTGTGCCATGGGTAAGAATAATAAAAGTCCATTTTATAGTAGAGAAAGTAGATCTAAATGTATTCTAGATCTCATTCATTCTGATTTATGTGGTCTAATGTCTATTGCTTCTTTGAGTGGTTTCTTGTATTACATTATTTTTATTGATGACCACTCTAGAAAGACTTAGATTTATTTCATTAAATATAAAGAATCTAAAGAAGTACTTGATAGGTTCAATGAGTTTAAAGATTAGGTAGAGAACTTATCTAGGAAGAGGATCAAAGTTTTGAGATCTGACAATGGAGGGGAGTACACCTCTAAAGGATTCTATAAATTTTGCATTGAAGCAGGGATTAAGAGTGAGTTTTGTGTCCCATACAACCCTCAACAGAATGGTGTTACAGAAAGGAATAATATATCTATTGTAGAAGCCACCAAAGTTATTATTCATGACCAAGATCTGCAAACCTTCCTTTGGGTTGAAGCATCTAAGACAGCTATTTATGTTCAAAATAGAAGCCCTCACCACATTTTAGATAACATGACTCCCGAAGAAGCATTCATAGGGGTGAAGCCAGAATTAAGTCATTTGAGGATCTTTGGTTGTCTAGTGTATGTTCATATACCAAAAGACAAAAGGATAAAGTTTAATCCATCTAGCAAGAAGGGAATAATTGTAGGCTATAGTGAGACTTTAAAAGCCTATAGAATTTACATTCTAGGTCAAAAGTTGATTGAGATCAATAGGGATGTTACATTTGAAGAAAATGTTGAATTCAAAAGATCTAAGAAAATTCATATGGATATAGATAATGAAGACCAAGAGTCTCCTCAGGATATGGAAGTTGACCATACTCCTAAGATTTAGAGGGAGATTTTTTATTCAAAAGAAGATTATGATACAGTTGAGCCTTTGGAACCAACTGATGGACCTATTGATATTGTTGTAATATGAAAAAGGCCTCAATGGACTTGAGAAAACATGCAAGATGTAGGAAAATATGCAGCTCCCTAAAGATCTCTTAGAGAAAGCAAGAGACCTCATAAGTTCTCAAATTATGTGTTATTAATGAGTCAAATTATTGAGTCTAAGCCTTCTAGTGTTGAGGAAGCTACTAGTAGCAAGTACAAAGAGATGCTATGGATGAAGAGTATCAATCCATCCTCAAGAATGATGTTTAGGATATCACACCTAGACTCGAAGGAAAATATATTGTTTCTTCTAAGTGGCTCTTCAAGATCAAGCATGAGACTAATGGAAGCATTGACAAGTAAAAGGCTAGGTTTGTGGCTACAAGATTCTCTCAAAAAGAGAGATTAGATTATGAGGAAAACTTTGTTCTAGTTTCTCATTATACATCCATTAGAACCATCATTATTATTGTAGCATTTAAAGGATGGAAAATACACCAAATGGATGTGAAGTTAGCATTTCTAAATGATGTAATCAAGGAAGAGGTATATATTGAGAAACTTGATAGATTTGAGGTTCATGGGAAGGAGTCTCACGTTTAAAAATTGAAGAAGGCTTTGTACAACCTTAAGCAGGCTCTTCATGCTTGGTACAAAAGAAGTGATTGATACTTGATGAGCTTGGGTTTCTCCAATAATGATGATGATTC
Source organism: Torreya grandis (assembly GCA_037957365.1). Taxonomy (NCBI): domain Eukaryota; kingdom Viridiplantae; phylum Streptophyta; class Pinopsida; order Cupressales; family Taxaceae; genus Torreya; species Torreya grandis. Next base: position 638,761 of record JARHVA010001952.1, read on the forward strand.
AAACCTATACTTCAAGGTAATTGATGGTGAAGCATTAATCTTGGTTCTCTATGTTGATGATCTACTTATTACCAAAGAAGATCGTCTCATTTTCAAATGTAAGGAGTTAGCTTCAAATTTTGAAATGAAGGATCTTCATCTCTTACATTACTTCCTTGGTATAGAAGTATGGCAGAAACTAGATGAGATCATTATAAGTCAAGGGAAGTATACTATTGACATCTTGAAGAGCTATGGTATGATGGATTTCAAACCGATGTCTACATCGATGGAAACAAATTTGTTAAAGTTAAAATAGGCTATAGCTATTTCAGATCTGGGGGATCCTAGCATGTACAGACAAATGATTGGATCATTGATGTATCTAGTTAATACTAGACTAGATATTTACTATGCAGTGAGTGCACTTAGTCAGTTCATGTGTGAACCAAGGCAAATACATATAGTTGTAGTGAAGCATATCCTAAGATACTTGCATGGCACAGTTGCGTATGGCTTGAGATATTCTTCTAGTTTAGACTTGAAGCTGCATGAATATACTGATTCTGATTGGGTAGGGTGTGTCACTGATTGGAAGAGCACCTCTAGATGTTGCTTCAATTTGGGATCTACTGTTATTTCCTGGTGTAGCAAGAAGCAGTCACCTATAGCATATAGTACAGTAGAGGTAGAGTATATTATAGCTTGTATGGCAGCTCGAGAAGTAGTATGGCTTTGTAAGCTCCTTGTAGGATTGTTTGGACACTCAATGGAGCCTACTATCATTCATTGTGATAACCAGAGCTATGTGAATCTCTCTATTAATCCAATGTTTTAGGATAGAACCAAGCATGTTGAGATCAAATACCAATATATCAGAGATATGGTATTGAGGAAAGCTATAGGGTTGAGGTATATCAACACCGATGAGTAGATGACAGACATTCTCACCAAGCTTCTCTCCAAGTTAAAGTTTGTGTACTTTTGAGATAAGTTTGGTATAGTGGAGAATAAAGCCTTAACTAAGAAAGAGTCTCAGTATCAATGATCCCTTGATAACAAGTTCTTCTTTATGAGACAAGTTTGAGGTAAAATTACTTGATAATGGGTTCTTCTCTATGAGAAAATTTCAAGGTGAAATACCTTGACAATGAGTTCTTTTCTATGAGAGAAGTTTTAGGTGAAATCCCTTGATAACAAGTTCTTCTTTGTGAGAGAAGTTCAAGGTGAAATCCCTTTATTCCACCCTCTAGGAGATCCA
>JARHVA010001952.1:650000-717500 GCA_037957365.1 Torreya grandis
TACTTAAATCTATCTTAGTTTCACTAAGGCAAAGAACAATATATGCAAAAATACATAGCTACCTTTCATACTTATGTGTCCAAGCTTGGGATTCAAGATTTAGAACTAAAATTTGTTTTTTAATATAGTTCATGCTTGACACCACATATCCAATCACATATGGGTTCCTTAAAGATTTATTAAACAATATAATCCTAAATAATAGCTTGCAATATTAAAGCAAAGACTAATACAAAAGACTATAATTCTCAAACTAAACAAAAGTATATTTAAAATATAATTCCAAACTAGGAAATAATTTCAATCACCCACCACAAAAGAATAAATAATCATCAAATGAACAAAAAAAATATTCTAAGATTGGAAAGTGTTGTTTAGTTCATAACTCCAGCAATCATTAAAATGAAGAGTGGTGTTCTATACGTATTTTAGTTGCACATCTTGAATAAATAGGTACAATCATGACATCATTAGAGAAAGGTAAGTAGATCATGTAATTTGAACATAGGACCATGGTGGGTACCAATAATATATATAGTATATTAGTATAAATATAGTAATTATAAAGAGTTTTTCATTCTAAAATGTGTATCTATTCTCAACCAATACACTTCATCATTAAATATGGAAGTTAAAATAACTTGATTTATCCTACAATTTTTAGATTAAACATGCCACTGATGCCTCATCCACAACGATACTCTAATTAGTGGTATTATGTGGGAGGTTAGAAAGGCATTACTAAATAATGAGAAATCAAGACATTTTAAGTTACAATCCTTTGTGATGTCATTCCATTAGAGGTAGGTGATGTTTTACTTGGTAAACCATATATTTACCATCAACAGGTACTCTATGATGAAAATCCAAAAAATGTTTTCATGTATTTTGGTGATAAGAGATATTGTATACCTAAATTAGTCCTTAAGATATCAATAATTAGTTCAAATAAGTGTAATAATCCAATCATTTCTAGCAATAAGTTCATGATTTTGATGATAAGATATGAACATAAGAACGTCGTTAAAAAACTAATCCATGCCATAATTACTCTAGCAGTAGAAATAAAAAACTTAGAGTTGAACCACAAGTTGGAAGAATACAAGGATATATTTTAGTTATTGAAGGAAGTGCATACACATTGTTTACTAAAGACTATTGTTGATTTTATCCTTGATCTACCTTTACCTAATGCTCATTTATACCACATTTGTATAGAGTGAATAAACCATGAAATATATATTCATGAAATCATGGAAAAAGGACATAGTAGGCATATATCATCACCTTGTGGTAGCCTATTTGTGTTTTTTATAGATAAATAAATCACATACAGGTTGTGGATTTATTATATATCTAAACAAGATGATAATTAAGAACCACTATCCTCTTCTAATGATTATGGACTTTTTGGACCAACTATGTGATGAAAAATACTTCACCAAAATAAATATTAAGTATGGATATCATAAAATTCCTATTGAACATATAAATGTATAGAAGATAACCTTCAAGTCCAAATTAGGTTTATTTGAATGGATAGTCATACTCTTTGGTAAGATCAACACACCATCTATAGATGATGAATGACATTTTTAGTCCATTCACTACTTCATTTGATGTAATATACATTAATGATAATGTAATCTTAAAAAAAAACATGTAATGAACATATGTTCCATAGAGAGAAAGTGTTTGATACTTTGCAGAAATAGAAGCTATATGAAAACATGGACAAATGTTCATTTTCTATGTTGGAGATACATTAAGTATGATACATAGTAGACACACAATGAGTTCACAAGGAATATCACAGAGCTTCACATTTTATTGGAATTATAAAATTTTTACAAGAGACTTTACTTGGTTTTTCTCATGTGACTTAGAGTTTGAACCAATTTACCAAAGGTAGTGCTAAATAAAAATGCATCTGCATAGTTACACAATAAAAAACATTCAAAGAAATGAAATGTAGACACTATTTTTCATCATTACTTATATTATAATATATATATATATATATATATATATATTAAACAACCATTTTAACTTGAGATAAACACCCATGAATTCACACTTAGATAAATCCTCTCTTAATATAGTTACCTAGTAGCTTATGACAATGAAACATTCATTGTACTATTAAGAAACTATACAATCTAGGATTAAGAGCTTTATGTTATCATTTAAGCATGTAAACATTGTAAGAATTATATCTCAAGTAAGGATACTATGTTTCACATAGATCCCAAGACATTTAAGTTCTTGTATACTTGTAATAAGTTACACCAAGAGTGACATCATAAATGACCTTCTTATATATAGCAATTCCATCTAAGCATCAAGGATATTAGGAAAAATACCAATCCAATGGAAGATTATTTGAGACATATACCAATTTAATCTCTCTCTTTTGTATTTTATACATGTGGACATGAATTCAATACATCCTAAAATTTTTATCCATTTGACATGAATTTTTCTATCAAAAAAAATTGTTGTGATTTAGTTCCAAATTTTTATTTACAAGATGGAGTCTTTTATTACATTGGGAAATTATGTATTATGCATGGCACAAATATATATAAACTAATATGGCATTGTAATTTTATTAAATTTAAAAGACATCTGGAAGCAAAGGGTCATCAATATACTTATTATCATAATGTTGACCATGTCATCAAAAAGGACAAGTGGTGTTTGATACACCTAAATATAATTATCTAGATCCCAGTCCCTTTGTTTCCTCTTCAAAATCACCCTTTCCCCCATAAAATTTATCTCATTAAAATATTCATGAAAAAGGCCTTGGCACTTATAGTATTGAAAATACCTTTCATGTTGCTAAGCTACCTAGATCACCTAAATCCTATGACAAGCCCAAGATGGAATGTTGCAAGAATAAGGTGGAATCTTATCCCAAAAAGTCTCTTTTTTTCATCCCAAGAAAAGAATTTAGTCAATAATATTTAAATCAAGAAGATGAGTCGTGATTTTACATTGATACAATGATATATAAATCAAATAACAAATCCAAGGGATGTGGGTGATCAAAAGGTGGATTTGGTGGTAGATGATCAAGTGTTAGGTACTGGATCTGGACTAACTCAAATAAATCATCATCATAATGGTCATCATACCACTCGTGTTCTACAAAAATAGCTTTACCTTCGACATTATTTTGAATTATATACATCCTAATAGCATGTTGATTGATTGTGTAGGAGGCCTTCTTTACTATTCTGGAATACATCAAGTTATATCTTGTTACTTCATTCTAGAATTTGTGATTGTCATCAAAGTTATTATGGCTAATGTGAATTATGTTCCTATCAAACCAAAATATGAGACACCTTTGTGCTATATCCAGTGTAGCTTATATTTCTTGTAACAATGTGTTACCAAATGTATCCTCTATTTGAATACCTATGTGCATGATGAATAGTAGGATTTTCACCACCTTTAGGACCACATGTAGCTAGCATCATAATGTGGTTGATGGAATGTTGTCAAAATATAACATGTTACAACTCATTATTGCTACGTCTTATATGCTATGAAAATGCAAGTATACATGTATTAGGGTCTAAATCTTCATCAATGGCTATATATTTTAGATCTTGATCTTCAATGAAAACTTGAATAGTCAAATCATTATACCTAGAATGTTTTTAATTTCTGCATGTTTGATTTTATTCTAGGGATTGTGCTTGCTTAGGTAGAGGCTGTATGATCTAAATAATGCCCTTAGCCTTATACTTCTCAATCATCTGTTGTAATATTGAGCATGTATTTGTATCATGTCCTATGATTCTATGAAAATGAAAAAAGGTCCTACCATCTTTATTTGATAAGCAACTAATGAATTTGTGGCATATTATTGGTATGGCTATTAATTCCCTATCATGTAGCATTTGTAACATCACATGCAATCTTTATTGTGCACTATTTGTTTGTATTCTGATAGTTGGTTCAATATCCATAGATATGATATAATCTATTGAATTTGAGAATGGTTGTAAAATTATATGTAGGGTGGTATCCAACTAGTAACAAACATTTTGTCCTTTATGTGTGTTAGCAATAACTACCTTTTTATATTTTTATATACCGATATGATGGCCTTAAAATTATATCGGTATTATCCTGGGCCCATTGGTGTAAACTTCAAACCACATAAATAATCATCAATGTCCATTAGAGTTGGGTCTGTGTTCCCCTCATAAGTAGCCTTAGAACCACTATCAAAATTCTTGACATAAAAATCATATGGGTTCTCTAAATTTATCAATAAATGTAATTATTTCATATGTTCTTCATTTTCTACCTTAGGTGGTGACATCATTGGTGTTGAGGTGCAAGTGGATGGTGGTTGAGGAGTATGTGTACTAGACTCACCAACCTCATATGTGTGCATCTTTTCTATGGTAATAATCTATGGTGGTATCACTATAGTAGGATGTAGTGCCCCCAATGGTGATGAACTCTAAGAAGTGGGTTATGTAACCTTACAATATCTAAAGGGTTGGTTATTATCTGTATAATTGTATAAATATCCATCATGGAGAAATTTTACACATTGGTGCAAGGTAGAAGGTATGGCCTCCATGGCATGTATCTATGGCCTACATAATAGTAAATTATAATGCAAATGATTAGGCATTACCTGAAAGGAAAGGAGAGGAAACTTGAGAATGTGAATGAAAACCAAAACTCCTCAAGAAGGATCTCAAGTCCATGAAAGGACTGTATTGTAATAGAGAATAGTGTTATGAATAAATCAAAATGACTTGATATGTGTGTTCTCCTTTCAATGTGTATGATTGAACTAGTTTTTTATTGCATTGAACAAGCCCTTGAGGCCATGACTATATTTATATTGGTGTGTAATTTGTAGGTTTGGAAGGACTGTTGATTATAGTCAATAAGGTAAGTTTTGGACATTATTTTAGGAGAAAAAAACAAGTATTATTCATTGTGAAAGTGGTAAAGACCATTCATACCTCTGAATGATTGAGTAGATGATTCTAAATGCAAGAAACTCGAAGAAAGGTAAGTCTACCCTTATACCCTATTCTATGTATGAAAGTCAATCTGAAAGTGAAAGGTTACTTCTTATAATGTCGTGTATGGCTTAGATGAAAGGAATGATATATAGAATAAGAATGTTCATTAACCGAGAAGACTTATTATTGTTTATACAAAAGGTAATTACAAAGAAATAATATATAGTCATCTTGAATGAAGAAACCCTGTCTGCATAAACTAGCACCCTGTTACTTGTTTCAAGAAGAACAATATCCTTACATAAGCAGTCGAAGGTGGTCAATACTTGAAATGATGATCCAAAAAAAACACTTATACTAAGATAAAGTAGAACAATGTGGAAGCCAAATGGAATTACTAAATAACCTGAAAAAATAAATATGACCACTACCATTTGGCAAATACTAAATAAACAACTATCCCCCCTAGGTGGAAGAATTTCCTCTTCCAGGATTAGTTTTATCCCATCTGTCAATGCTTGAATCATTCCCAATGGACCAACATATTCAAGTCCAATACGTTGTTGTATTCCTATAGATATTTTTCTTTCGAGCCATATAATAACTAACAATCATGTCATAATTCCCAATAGAAGAGTAATTATGTCGATTAGAATCCATATTAGACAAATCTGTTTTGGAAATCCCAATCGAGTAAATTAATAGATTGTTTGTTCTTCGAGCTTCGCCATATTAATCACCATTTTAACGGTCCAACTCTCCCACAATGATATCTATACTACCCAAAATCATCATGATATCGACCAATTTCATTCTTTTAACCACTTGACAAAGCATTTGCAAATTAATAAGACTAAGGGGTCAGATTTTCCCCCACAAGGAAAAAATATTATCATCTCCTAATAAAAAAAATTTAATTCTCCTTTGGAAGTTTTTACTCTCACATAATGTTCTTGTTTTGATAACTCGGGATGGTTTGCAAAATAATAAATCAAGATTCAAAATCTTCTCACTGCAAATATTTTCGCTTGTTGATATGTTAGACCTCTAAATTCTCATACGCCCCCACCACGCCAAAGAATTACTTTTAGGTTCTCATATCAATGTTATTGTTATAATCTGAACGATTATGGGCTATGAACACTCCCACATATAAATAATATCTTTCATCCTCAACCCTCGACAACCCCACTAACCAATGACCCTCACTTGAAACCGATCAAGCCGATCCCACGTCGACTTCCGCCCTCCCTGCCTCCCCAACAACCCCCTCTGATGAGAAGGTCGTTAATATTATCAGAAACGCATCCATTAGAGCGCACCACAATCCTACAGACAGCCGCTTCCTGAGATTCACATTCATTCCCATCTTGTGGATACGGAAGAATGGACTGGTGATGTTACTCCTCCTCAGCATCGCACCTTGAATGCTGCGGAGAACAGGGTCAAGTAAAAGAGCAAACCGTTGGGCAGAATCTTGTCTCTCAACTAAGGCAGTAAACTGGCGAAAGAGATTGACAGCAATTGCCACAATTATCCCGACAAACGCAAGAGCCGCAAGAATAGGCAGAGTTCCCCACGTTGCACAGTGCATTTTTATGTTGACTTTTTGCTCACTAAATATTGCAGCGATGATAGCTCCATGAATCCCTGCATAAAAGCTCAACAGCTTATATAGTCCCTCTTCGTCCTCTGAAATCACTCCATCTAACAGCAAAATCTTGTCATAAATTAACTTAGCCTGTAACGGGATTTCGTCGCCATCATGTTGAAAGGCATCTCTTTGAACTTCTTCAACTGCAAGTGCAACATAATCAGCGTCGGCTTCCATTATTTATTTGCACCTTTCCGAACTCCCCTAGTTTTCGAAAATGCGGTGCTCGTCTTCCAAAATCTTAACACGCAGCAGCAAAGAAACACTGATAATCGATGTTGTACTGGCAGCAATGCTACGTAACCAAAACAAGGAAAAACAAGAATCTAACTACAAAACATTTTTCGTGACCCAACGTAAAAACTACGTACCCATAAATACAAATGGAGCCTCCAATGTTTGTGCAGGCTCACCCACACCTTCGTCAACGTTTCTCTTATGCATGAAGTTCCTAGACTCACAGATCACGTCACGGCCTCGAGTCAATTAATTACTGGATGGATGTGCCTACTTCTGCCCTGCCGAATTGATATGCCCTAATTCTGCACCCCGAATTAATTTATTGGATGGATGTGCACTAATTTTGCCCCCGAGTTAATTAGTGGATAGATATGCCCTAATTCTGCACCCAAATTAATTAGTGGATGGATGTGCCCTACTCCCTGAAGAATGTAAAACCTTAACTTATTCGCACCAATTATGAATGATAATAACAGAGATACAAAAATAATTATCTCAGAAAAATAGAGAACACCATTAATACAAAATTCTATAGTTGTTGCGCCTTATTAAATCATATCTATATTGATGCTTATATAAATGAATTACATTGTTGCTCAGATCGCAGCATTCAGAAAACAAATTGAAACCTAGGGAAAGCCTACACATGCAACAAGCATGCATTATTCAGTGAATTTAAAGACTCCCAATTAACCTCTACAAACTATAATTAATCTGACTAAAAATATAATGCATGGAACAAAAAACCATCATGCAAATAATTCCACAAAAATAACAAACTAAAACTAAAAAACTGTGCATGAAACACAGCGATGGATGACCTGAACATGCATCATCAATTTTCAACACTTTTCCCCCTTGATGCTGAGAGGACTCATGATCTGATCTCTGAGTATCAAAAACTGATCCTTTGCAGTTGCCTTAGTGAAGATATCTGCTAAACTATTCTTTAGTGTTCTGCCTTCTTCTGTACCAAATCTTGAATAAAATGATGCTTTAAATCAAAATGTTTTATCTTGTTGTGATGGACTGGATTCTTGGCCAATTTGATGGCACTAATGTTGTGACAAAAAATCACTGTGGGTTGAAGTTGTATCTCTCCAATTTCTTCAAGAAGTTTTCTAAGCTATAATGTTTGTGTACCTGTTGAATTGACTGTAACATACTCTGCTTCTGTAGAAGAAAGGGCAATGATACTTTGCTTCTTTGAGCTCCAAGTAATCAACCCAGAACCAAGTGAAAAACAATTCCTAGATGTTGACTTTCGGTCATCCAAACTACCTCCCCAATCAAAATCACTAAAACCAACAAAATTGAACCTTTTAGAAGTGAAGTAATGAATACCAAAATCTAGAGTGCCTCCTACATACCTCAAAATTATCTTGGCTGCCTTCATATGTATTTATGATGGTTCTATCATGTACCTTGAAACAAGTGAAATTGAATAAGCAATATCAAGTCTTGTGTGAGTTAGAAACATCAAGCTTCCAACAATGCTCCTGTACACTGTCTCATCAACTATTTCAATACCATCATCTCTATACAACACAACTCCATGAGCAACTAGAGTGGAGACTGGTTTACAATCAACCATAACAAATTTCTTCAACATATCTTTGGCATACTTTGTTTGACAAATGAAAATTTCATTCGCGCTTTGATAAACCTCCATTCCTAGAAAATATTTCATGAGGCCTGAATCTTTCATCTCAAATTCATTCGTCATGGAAACTTTGATTTCATCCTTCATCTTAGAACTGGTACCCATATACAACAAGTCATCAACATACAAACTTACAATAAGAATATCATTACCTTCTTGCTTATAGTAAAGGGTAGGTTCACTCTTATTTATTTGAAATACATTCTCTTGAAAATATCCATCAATTCTATCATACCATGCTCTTGGTGCTTGCTTGAGGCCATACAAAACCTTCTTCAACTTGTAGACATGATTTTCTTTTCCTTGCATTTGAAAACCTTGTGGCTAATCCACACACACTTCCTCTTCTAAGTACCCATTCAAGAAGGCACTTTTCACATCCATATGATGGATGCTCCAATTCTTTTGAGCTACTAATGAAATCAACATTCTAATCGTCTCTTGTCTTGCTACTAGTGCAAGTGTCTCTTCATAAGCAATGCCATACTTCTATGTGAAGCCTTTAGAAACTAATCTTTCATTATGCCTTTCAACACTTCCATCACTGTTATACTTAGTCTTGTAGACCCATTTGGTGCCAATCTTTTTCTTATCATGTAGAAGCTTTGTAACCTTCCAAGTGTCATTCTTGTGCATAGAATCCATCTCTTCTTGCATTATTTGCATCCAAACCTCGTTAGTACATGCATCTTCAAAACATGATGGTTCAAAATCAACCTTGGTAAGTAAAGTAAAATTCAGTGTCTCACCTCTTGGATTTTCTTCATGTGTTTGATTTGAGCTCCTTTGATAGATGTCATCCAATCTTATTACCTTCCTTGTAGAACTAAGACTCAAATCTAGACTTATAGTTCGAATTGAACAACTAGATGAGGGGCTACTTGGTGGATTTGTAGTACTTGGAAAAAAAATATTAGTGGGCTACCCACGATCAATATCATCCATAAGAACATCATTTAAAACAGATTTTGATTTCTCCATATGGGTTTTTTGATTAGCATAAATGCCCCCTTCATCAAAAATCACATCTTTTGACACAATAAGCCTTTTAGTGAGAGGATTATATAACCTGTAAGCCTTTCTTTTCTCACTATATACAACAAAAATACATGACTCACTTTTGGGATCTAACGTTTGTCTCTTTTGATCAGGAATATGAACATAGGCTAAATAACCAAAAACTTTTAAATAATTAACATTTGACTTTTTCTCATACCAGGCTTCATACAGAGTCATCCTATCAAGTGCACTAGTGGGAATCAGATTGAGAATATATACTTCTATAGAAACTACATTTCCCCAAAAAGAATTGCTTAATCCCTTTGTTTGTAGCATGCTTCGTGCCATCTCGACCACTGTACAATTCTTCCTTTTAACTACACCATTTTGTTGAGGTGTGTAGGTAGTAGTGAGTTATCTTTTGATGCCATGCATATCACAATAACATTGAAAGGCTTTTGGAAGTTAATCTCCTCCATGATCAGTCCTTAAGCATTTGATTTTGCACCCTTTTTCATTTTCTACAAATGCTCTAAACCTCATGAATGTATCAAGGGTTTCACCCTTGGTCTTCAAACAATAAACCCAACATTCTCATGAGTAATCATCAATAAAATTAATGAAATATGATGAATTACCCAAACTCTTTGTTTGCATAGGACCACAAATGTCTAATTGAACTAACTGGAGTGGATAATTGACCCTCCTTGCATTGCCTTTTAGAAATTTCTCTCTTGCATGCTTTCCTTTAGCACATCCTTCATAAACATCCTTGTGCTCTTCAACCTTAGGCAAACTAGAAACTAATGCTTTTTATGTTAGAATATTCAAACTATGAAAATTTATTTCCCATACCTGAGATGCCACAACCAACTTGTATCCTCATATGATGTATTGGCAAAGTTGTTGTTATGTTCACCAAACTTCAATGGGAACATCCTATTCTTTGTCATAGGCAAAACTATTACCACCCTATTTCCTTGATTCTTATCATAAATTATCCATTGCTGATTTTCAAATACAACTTTATAATTCTTCTCACATAATTATTCAACACTCAACAAATTATGCATTAATTGTGGAGTGTAATAAATGTCTTTAACACTCTTCATACCTTATTTTGTATGGATTTCCATAGCTCCTTTTACATCAACCTCCAATTATTTGTCATCACCAAGCTTGATTTTGAATTTAAAACTTTCATCCATTATATAAAAAAGCTTTTCATTCCCTAACATGTGGTTAGAACAAACCGAATCTAAATACCAAACATTTTTAGAAACATTTTCAGCTTTCTCATAAAATAAAAATAAATTATCTAGAGGATTCTCATCACCTTATTGAGCATAATTATTGATTTTATCATTATTACCTTCTTTTAATCTACACTTGTAATTAAAGTGCCCATACATATTACAATGATAACACTCAATATTTCTTTTATCAAATCAGTCTCTACCTCTTCCTGTAAAACCACCTCTATCTCTATCTCCTCTTATGTAATTCTGATTTTGACCACTACCTTGACCTTGATTGCTTTTGATGATACTATTCACATCTTTATTCTTTGTGATTTGTAATTTGGAGGAAAAGGCTTTCTCATCACTGTCTCCAAATGAATATCTTGATATTTCTTTATGAGACATCAAAGATCCAACTATATGATCAAATTGAAGGGTAGACAAATTCTTGCTTTCTTTTATGATTATGGTGACATGGTTTCACCTTGGTGCGAGAGTCCTCAACACCTTCTTGATTACAACCTTATTGTTCACAATTTCACCAAGTGTAGCCATTTTATTGACCACATCTTTTAATCTAACACAATAGGTACTCACACTTTCAACTTCTTGCATCTTAAAATTCTTGAATTCTCTCTTCAATTTCTATAAATTGACAACTTTGACTTGATCACTACCTTGGTAAGCTTCTTTTAGAGTCTTCCAAGCATCCTCAACTATCTTTGCTCCTGTAATTCTTGGAAATAGACTCTTATCTAGAGCTATTTGAATATGAAACAAGGCTTGAGAAATCTTCTTCTTAACCTCCTTCTTAGCTATTTTATCATTGGTTTTGAGGGCATTCAAATCAGGTGGCTTTGAATAACTTTATTGAACAATCTCCCACAAATATTTTCCTATCAAAAAAGTCATCATTTTGATGCATCGGTAATCATACCCATTTCCATCAAATTTTGGAATGGGAAAGGAGTTATAATTTGACATGATAAACCTTTGGCAAAAATCCAACCACTAAATATTTAACCCAAAATAAAATACCTACTCTGATACCAAATGAAGAATGTAAAACCTTACCTTATTCCAACCAGTTATGAACGATAACAACATAGATACAAAAATAATTATCTCATAAAAATATAAAACACCATTAATACAAAATTATATAGTTTTTGCAACCTACTAAATCATATCTATATTGATGCTTATATAAAAGAATTACATTGCTGCCAAGATCACAACATTCAAAAAACAAATTGAAACCTAGGGAAAGCCTATGCACGCAACAAGCCTGTATTATTCAGTGAATTTAAAGAATTATAGTAAACCTCTACAAACTATAATTAATCCAACTAAAAATATAATGCATGGAACAAAAAACCATTATGCAGATTATTCCACAAAAATAACAAACTAAAACTAAAAAACTATGCATGAAACATAGTGACGGATGAACTGAACATGCATCATCAATTTTCAACACTTCCAACCCTTTTCATGTCTTTTGAGATTATTGAAATTCACAAGTAAAAGTCATATGTATTGAGCCACCTTTGCACCATATTTCCCTATCACCCATGCACCTTCATTGACATGGTTTCTCTTTACCCTCACCCGTCCTACATGTCAATGTCAACGTTTATCTTTTGCATTTTGATGTCATCATTTTTATTTTAACATATCCACCAAGATCATGATTTCAAAACTTTTTAGATTGTTAAAATTGTAAATAAAAATTTACTTAAATTTCAATGTAGATGTCACTACAAAATCAACATCGAATATTGTCAAAATGTCATGGCTACGTGACTTTAATATCTTATATCGACCATTGTTGAAAGTTATGCCAACATCAACATCAATATCCCATACAAACACATTAAAATACACAAAATAAACAACCAGTAACACACATGAGTGGGTGTGCCCACATATAAGTACTTTTGTAAATGCACGTAAATTGATCAATGCACATAATTTTGGATGTTAGGTGTGTTTGTGTGTGTTAATATTTGAAACTCTAGTCATTTTTTTGAGTTTATATATATATATATATATATATATATATATATATATATATATATATATATATATATATATATATATATAAATCGCTAAATTTTTATAGATATATTTGTCCTAAGCATTCACAAATAGACATTAGGATATTATAATTGACTTAGGAATGAAAATTTTCTAATATTTATGCTGATAATAATATATAACTTAGATTAGTCATGATCTAGGAGGATCTGGGTCATTAGATATTGCCAAAATTTACTGAAGTTGGTTGTAATAGACAAGAAATCAATTTACTTACCTCTTTATTGTCTCACTAAACAAGACTTTCAAGATATTTCTAAAGAGTTTGTAAATCTAATTAGCAAATAGTGAGAAATTATCTCCTCTTGGTTATAATGTGAGCATAGTGTGTAGCTGAATTGTGGGAAAGCAATGACATATTATGTTATTTCAATGAGAGTTTCAAAACAAACTATGTTTATAAAAACATAGTAAGCATACATGTTATCTTAATAATGTGTATGTGTTTCTGGTTAATTCACAAAAATGTCCATAAATTGGCACATCATCTTCCTACACTTACCCATTATGGAAATATTTAATCACAAATGTTGTACACCAAGGACATTTTGAAACTAAATATCATTATTACCCCTTAATTTCCCATGGTAATGCAATAAAATGAGAAGATAATTACATTGTATTGAATGAAAATTTTATTTATGTTTTTCTTAACTAATGAATTAGTGAGATAAATTTTTCCCTTTATTATTCATTACTATCATCCTTGGATAACCATTTTTTCCAACTAATCACCAACCCATTTTTAATACCTTCTTTCAAAATTTCAACTTTAATGGTTTTTCAAATGTTTGTTAATCTTTATTTTCTAGGGACCCTCTCCAATAAATTTATTAAGAGGTACTAGAAATTACTAATAAATTAATATAATTATGGTCCTAATGAAGAATAAAAACATAATACACATATATATAATACATACATATACATATACATATATGCATACATACGCGTATGTATGTATGTATGTATGTATGTATGTACGTACGTATGTATGTATTATATTTGTGTGTATATGTATCTATATATATGTATGTAAATTATACTTTATATATCTACATACACATATATATACATACATATAGTATATATACACACACATACATATACATATATACATACACACAAAAAAAATTATTTACTATATTATATTTATTAAAACATGAAGTTGTTATCATTTTTTTGAGTTGACATATATCACTAAATTTGTATAGATATATTTATACTAATAATATTTATACAATTAATATAATATAGGGTTTTTATTACCACTTGTATGAGGTTTGATTAAAATAGTTTATGAGCTGAAACTCATGACCTTTCATCGTACCTTACTTCACATCATCAAATGGGAGACAAATATTTGACGATGTTAGCTTCAAAAATATTATAGAGGATGCATCAAATATAATAAGAATATTTAAAAGATCATCATAGACATGAATGACCAATTATTGTTGATCATTTACCTCTAATCCTCAAGCAACAAAATCCTTCCAGCACCTCTCATTTTCATAGACCATTTAGTGGTCAAATTCCATACAAAGTACAAGTCAATGTAGACACCCCTATGTTTGAACTAAAAAATAGATTTCAATTCATTAGATAACTAACTTAACCTAATATGATCATATTAGGTGGTTAATAAATTATCTGATTGATAAAATATTACATTGTTTTATCTAAAAGTTTCTTTATGAGTTAACAAATGGTCCAAAAACTACTACACTTAACATGAAAATTGTGAAGGTAAAGTTAATTTAGACACATGGAATGGTTTTGTATACATACTCAAAGAAATATGTTACGCTATTAGTAACTATGATGACTATTACATAAATATAACTTAGTATCACCAAGGCAAAGAACAATGTATGCAAAAATACATAGATACCTTTCATACTTTTGTGTCTAAACTTGGGATTCAAGATTTAGAACTAAACTTTGTATTTTTATATGGTTCATGCTTGACACCATATATCCAATCACATATGGGTTCATTAAAGATTTATTAAACCATATAATCCTAAGTAATAGCTTGCAATATTAAATCAAAGACTAAAATAGAAGATTATAAGTTTCAAACTAAACAACAATATATTTAAAGTATAATTCCAAACTAGGAAATAATTTCAAACACCCTCTGCAAAATAATAAATATTCATCAAATAAAATAAAAAAAGTAGTCCAAGATTGGAAAGTGTTATTTAGTTCATAACTCCAGCAATCATTAAAATGAAGAGTGGTGTTCTATAAATATTCTACTTGCACATCTTAAATAAATAATTACAATTATGACATCATTGGAGAAAAGTAGGTAGATCATGGAATTTGAACATAGCACCATGGTGGGTACCAATAATATATATAGTATATTTGTATAAATAGAGTAATTATAAAGACTTTTTCATTCTTAAATGTGTATCTATTCTCAACCAATACACTTCATCGTTAAATATGGAAGTTAAAATAACCTAATTTCTCTTGCAATTTTTAGATTAAATTTGCCACTGATGCCTCACTAACAACCATACTCTAATTAATGGTTCTATGTGGGAGATTAGAAAGGCATCACTAAATAATGACAAATCAATACATTTCAATTTACAATATTTTTTGATGTCATTCCATTAGAGGTAGGTGATGTTTTACTTATTAAACTATATAGTTACCATCAATGTGTACTCTATGATGAAAACCTAAAAAATGTTTTCATATATTTTGGTGATAAGAGATACCGTATACCTAAATTAGTCCTCAAGATATCACTTATTAGTTCAAATAAGTGTAATAAGATAATCATGTCTAGTAATAATTCCATGATTTTGATGGTAAGATCTAAACATAAGAATGTCCTTGAAAAACTAATCCATGCGACAATTACTCTAGCAGTAGAAACAAAAAACTTGGAATTGAACCACAAGTTATAAGAATAAAATGATATATTTTAGTTATTGAAGGAAGTTCATACACATTGTTTACTGAAGACTATTATTGATTTTATCCTTGATCTACCCTTACCTAATGCTCATTTATACCACATTTCTATAGAGTGAATAAACCATGAAATACATTCATGAACTCATGAAAAAAGGACATATTAGGAATATCTCATAACCTTTTGGTAGCCTATTTGTGTTTTTTTCTAGATAAATTAATCACATGCAGGTTGTGGATTTATTATATATCTAAACAAGATCATAATTAAGTATCACTATCCTCTTCTAATGACTATGGACTTTTTGGATCAACTATGTGATGAAAAATACTTCACCAAAATAAATATTAAGTGTGGATATCATCAAATTCCTATTAAACCTATAGATGTATGGAATACAACCTTCAAGTCCAAAGAAGGTTTATTTGAATGGATAGTCATACTATTTGTTAAGACCAACAAACCATATACAAAAGATGAATGACATTTTTAGTCCATTCACTACTTAATTTGATGTAATATACCTTGATGACATTGTAATCTAAAAAAAGCATGCAATGAACATCTATTCCATAGAGATAAAGTGTGTTATACTTTGTGAAAATAGAAGTTATATGTAAACATGGATAAATGTTAATTTTCTATGTTGGAGATACATTATTTATGATATATAGTAGATACACAATGAGTTCACATGGACCTAGATAAGATCCAAGTCATTAAATAATGGAAAAAATAAAGGAATATCATAGAGCTTCACATTTTCTTGAGATTATAAAAATTTTACAAGAGACTTTACTTGGTTTTTCTCATGTGACTTAGACTTTGAACCAATTTACCAAAGGTGGTGCTAAATAAAAATACATCTGGGTAGTTTCACAATATATATCATTCAAAGCACTGAAATGTAGACATTATTTTTCATCATTACTTATATTAATAGATATTCAACAACCATTTTATCTTGAGATAGACACCCATAAATTCACACTTAGAGTAGTCCTCTCTTAATATAGTTACCTAGTAGCTTATGAAAATGAAGCATTCATTGCACTATTAAGAAACTACCCAATCTATGATTAGGATCTTTGTGTTATCATTGAAGCATGTAAACATTGTAATCATTATATCTTAAGTAAGGAAACTATGATTCACATAGATCCCAAGCCATTTAAGTTATTGTATACTTATAATAAGTTAGACCAAGAGTGACATCATAAATTACCTTCTTATCTTTAGCAATTTCATCTAAGCATCAAGGATATTATGGAAAATAACAATCCAATGGAAAATTATTTAAGACATATACCAATTTAATCTCTCCTTTTTGTATTTTATACATGTGGACATGAAGTCATTACATCCTCATAATTTTATCTATTTGACATGAATTTTGTAGATATCTATCAAAATAAATTATTGTAATTTAGTTCCAAATTTTTACTTGTAAGATGGAGTCTTTTATTACATTGGGAACTTATGCATTATGCATGGCAAAAATATATATAAACTAATATGGTATGATCATTTTATTAAATTTACAAGACATATGGAAGTAAAGGGTTATCAATATACTTATTATCTTAGTGTCAACCATGTCATCAAAAAGGACAAGTGATGTTTGATCCACCTAAATATAATTATCTAGATCCCAGTACCCTTGCTTCCTCTTCAAAATCACCCTTTCCCCCCATTAAATTCCTTTCATTTAAATATTCATAAAAAAATCCTTGGCACTTATAGTATTGAAAGTACCTTTCATGTTTCCAAAATACCTAGATCACCCAAATCCTATGGCAAGCCAAAGATGGAATGGTGCAAGAAGAAGGTGGAATATTATCCCAAAGAGTCTCTTTTGTTCAACCCAGGAAAATAATTTGGTCAAAAAAAAAAAAATTAATAAAGAATATGACGCATGGTTTTATATTGATATGATGGTACATAGATCAAATAACACATACAAGGGATATTGGTGATCAAAATGTGGATTTGGTGGTAGATGATCAAGTTTCAGGTATTAGATCTAGACAAAATCAAATAAATCATCATCATAATGGCCATCATACCATTCGTGATCTACAAAAATATCTTTTCCTTTGACATTATTTTGAATTATATACATCCTAATATAATGTTGATAGATTTTTTAGGAGGCCTCTTATAATATTATGGAATATATCAAGTTAGATCTTGTTGCTTCATTCTAGAATTTGTGATTCTCATCAAAGCCATTGTGGCTAATGTGAATTATGTTCCTATCAAATGTCAGTGTGAGACACCTTTGTGTTATATCTATTGTATCTTATATTTATTATAACCATGTGTTACCAAATGTAGCCTCTATCTGAATACCTATGTTCATGATGAATAGTAGGGTTTTCAGCACCTTTAGGACCACATGCCACTAGCATCATAATATGGTTGATGGAATGCTATCAAAATATAACATGTTGAAACTCATTATTTATATGTCCTATATGAAATAAAAATGCAATTTTACATGTATTTGGGTCTAAATATTCATCAATGGATATTGTTGTAGATCTTAATCTTCAATGAAAACTTGAATAGTCAAATAATTATACCTAGAATTTTTTCAATTTCTACATGTCTAATTTTATTATTGATGTAAAAATCCTTTGGGTTCTCTAAATTTATCAGTAAATGTAATTATTGCATATGTTTTTCATTATCTACCTTAGGTTGTGACATCATTGGTGTTAAGGTTCTTGTGGATGGTGGTTGACGAGTATGTGTACTAGACTCACCAATCTCATATGTGTGCATATTATCTATGGGAATAATCTATGGTGGTAGCACTCTAGTATGTTGTAGTGCCCCCAATGTTGATGAACTCTAAGAAGTGGGTTATGTAACCTTAAAATATCTAAAGGGTTGGTTATTTTATGGATAACTATATAAATATCCATCATGGAGAAATTTTACACATCGGTGCAAGGTAGAAGGTATGGCCTCCATGGCATGTATCCATGGACTACCTAATAGTAAATTATAATGCAAATGATTAGGTATTACCTAAAATTATTTAGATATGGTTTTTAGCCCCACTGTAATATCCAAGGTAATATAACCTAAAGCTTGGTGTGCACATTATCAAATCCTTTGATAATCTTATGTCTTTTGAATGGCTAACATGTTGATACCCATCATTTTTAGAAATGTGAGATTGAAAATATTGAGTTATGAACCATTGTCAATTGAAACTCTTTTTATTGTTGTGTTGTTAATTTGAGCTTGTACAAATAATGGTAAATTATAATCAATGGTTGTCTGTTTTGCAAAATATTCATTTCAAAAATAAATTACACCCTTGATATCCTTCAAAGTATTCATAAAAGATTGAAAATAGGAAGTTTATGTGTCATAAGCCATAGATGTTTGATTCAAAAATTAGTAAATAATATCCTTAAAGAATGTATATTGTGTTGTTAATTTGAGCTTGTATAAATAATGGTAAATTATAATCAATGGTTGACTATAGTGTAAAATATTCATTTTAAAAATAAATTACATCCTTGATGTCCTTCAAAGTATTCATAAAATATTGAAAATAGGAAGGTTATGTGTCACAAGGCTTAGATGTTTGAAGCAACTCTAGCATAGAAATCTTAGCTGGTGTATTCTTGAGTTGGTCAATGATATCATATGGTCTAACTTAATCTCTTCTTCTTGATATATTAGGTTAGGGATGAAGTGGAATTGTTTGAATGTGTTCTTCCTATCTTGGTTGAGGGGCTACCCAAAATTATCTAGTAACATCTAAAATCACAATATCTATTATAATCATAGAGTTAATAATAAGAGAAAGATATGAGTGAATATAGTTATAGGGTTAAGTGTAGGATGAATGAAAGGAATCCTCTAAGTTATTTGATGTCTAGTGATAAATGGTGGTAGTTCAAAGTACACCATATATAAAAAAAATTGTATAATGTTGCACCAACATTGGGTAGAGAAATATATGATACAATATTTACCTTAACATGATGCATCAATGGGCTTACATACATGTGAAATATTTTAAAAACAATAGGCAAGAAACATGTAAATAGTATCATGAAACTTTGTACTAAGAATCAATAGATAGGCTTAGTCATCATAATAATGATGAAGTATAGTAATTAGGAAATCAAAAATTTGAACCTTACTAGAGAAATGAAATTAGAAGGAAACCCTATTGGTAATCTAGGGTTTGTAATATTCAACAATAAATAGGTTCACCAATATGTTTTATCAAATTTGGGATTTATGTAAAAACCCTAGATGACAACACTCTTATATACAACTAGGAGAATAATATAAAAATGATAATATTAACTAATTTAGAACTATTTTATTCTAGAAAGCTACTAAAAATAGCAAAGTGTAAGGAGAAAATAAATAATTAGATAGAAACTATGCCTCTGCGAGGGATTGGGGTCTAAAACTTGTTGTGTAGAGAGGTATGGTGACTAGAATCAAGATTCTAAAATTGGGTTTGGTCTTGGATAATATCATTAGGAAGAGGACACTAGAGGGGTGGCACTTTTGTCCAACCCAAGGCATTCTTGTCCACTTACAGTGGGAAAATAGGGTTTTTGTTTTCTTTGTGCATTCATTTATAGAGCCTATATCTAGTATGGGTGCTTAAGATCACTTACAAAGACCAATATATAACTAATATTCCTTCAAAAACATTAGCTCTTTGACATTTCAAAACCAATTCAAATCAATAGGGAAAAAGGATTTAATGGTTGAATCTAGATGAGACCTTAACACCCAATGTGTTGAGTGTTGCCTACACACAAATACTCTAAAGAGGGATCAAACTTCATTTAGTTCTCCCATGCTATAATGGTGTGTAAATAATTGGTGTAATGTGTTAGATGCTAGTGCAATATTGATGTGATTAAGTGCCTCAATCATGAGTTGTGACCTTTTAATGTATTCAGACTTGAAATCTAGGATACCAAGGTTATATGCAATCAAAATTGGGAGAAATAGGTATTTTGTTGTCAATGTGCAAGTTTGATTTGGGTGTTTTTTAGTGTGGAAGCCTCTTCCTTACAAAATGGTTTGAAAACTATTTATATATGCATATCATTGAATATCCGTTGAATGGGACTCATTAGGGACATGGGTTAACTTTCATATAGCTTTGAATCTATCAAATTAGTCATTATTTGGTGGGATGATGGGAGAGGGGGAAAGACACTAGAGTAATTCACTTTTATCCCCTAAGGCACTCTTGTCTAATGTGTCATTTTACCGTGCTAAGGGTTAGGTAGGGCCTAAAAAGATGTCTAAAGTTGATAAGAATAAGGATGAGTACATACGGAGATCATTTTTCAACTTAGAAGACAATGAAATGTGGTTGAAAGTGATCAAAAAGGGCCCTAATATAGGTCTAGAATGAAGTATGAAAAAAGTGGTTATAAGTACATGATTTTAACTTAAATATTAATTTTATATGTCTACAAATAACTTAAAATGTACAAAAAAAAAATGATAGTGTAATGGGATAAACTGACCTCAATACCCTTGATGATTTATAATTTCCGTCAACACAACATACTAACATATAGACCAAATAAGAAAGGAGAAACTTATTTTTTTCTTTCCTCTTTAATGCTAATACCACCTCTCTCCATGGTATTCATAGTTTTCCCATAAACACTGGGTAGTACAATGGATAGACTATTTTCATTATGAAAAATAAATAATTTTAAACTATAATGATTCAATATCTAACCCATCTCTTCAATATTACACATTATATAGGGTTGCACTTATTATATGTGCTCTTTTTGGAAATATGTAATTACTTCTAAGTGCATCTCTAAAAAAAATTATCCGCTACTACATTTCTTGCATATTAATTCAATATTTTTAAATTGAATTTCAAGATAATGTTAAGTTACATAAATACCATGCCACTCCCCTAATTCTCTTTGCCATTCCCCTTCCATTCTCATTTCATTATCCTTTTGTCGCATGTCATTCACATATAGTTTAGTTTTTTCCTTCTCTTATTTGTGTCATTTACATTATATTCATGTCTTTGTGTTGATATATTTAGTAGTAAAAAAACATAAAAATAAATAAAATTTAATATTATATAATTAATTAATATTAATAATTAATTAATATTAATAATAAATTAATTGTATATTATAATAAAAAGATAAATTACATTCATTAAATATTAATTTATCTTTTAAATACCAAAATAATTATGAATTAAATTAATAAGCATGTATTATTTATAATTTAATTCATAATTTAATAGTTTAATATATTGATTTAATATTTAAAATATAAATAAATAAGTTTTATATAATAACGATATATTGTTTATATTATATTCTTTGAACAAAAAAATGTCAATATAATATAAAATGTCTTTATAATAAATAATATTATATTATAATTTGTATAATAAAAGGAGAAATAAACATAATAACATACTCATATTTATATCACAACACATAATTGCTACTAGTATTAGTGTCACCCCCTCATCATCATCCTCAAGCTTTCCACATTCCTATTATAAATATCCAAAAGATTAGTACAAACAAAAAGATATATCAAAATTTAACATTCACAAAGATTCCATTCCACACTTCAAGAATAAATAGGCTAATACTTTCATCCTCTTATAATTTAAATTGTGTATACAAATATATTATTTATGATAAATATTAATTTATTTTAAATTACATTTTAATTACCAAAAAAACATGTTTGAATGAAGCAATAGTCATAAATTCACTTTATTCAATTGTAAGGGTTCTGATATTTCCTTCACTTATTCTCTCATTGGCATCTCTTTCTTGTTGTGCCCACCTACCTTGATCCCATGCTTGTTAAGTAAAATTTGAGTGTTCCCATCAAATTGGCACAGGTCCCTCTTGTATGTCAATATAGATTCCTTGCCATTGAATCTTATTGAAAAAGGCCCATAACCCTCCACTTTTGATTATCTTTATCCATCCTCCAAGTAACACTTGAAAGGGGGTCAATATTTATTTCATCCAACACTCAGTCCATTTAACTCTTAGTAAAATTGACAAGCCACTCATTCATGATTCATTCTTAAGGGTCACTGTAATATTTTTATAAGTTTCCTTTTGTAACTAGCCTCAGTCTAACTCATATTATTGTTTTACCCTTTTTATAAATCAAAATTTTCCCATCATGATTCATTCTGAAGGGCCATTGTAAATTATCTTTGATTAGGGTGTCGAATTTATCAAAAATAAATATGAAATCACCATCATGTATTTTACATAGACACTTAAAACCTACATATTTTACCTTATTTTTTATTAAAAATATAAGAAATGAATTTTATATGTATTTATAGATATAAAATTCAAAAATATCAAAATATTAAAAATATATAATAATTAATTATTTTAATTTTGATAAATTGTTGAATATGAAAAATTGTTATTCTTAGAAAACACTAAGAAGAAATATACTTAACTTGCACACTAATTTATATTGAATAATTTACTTGTTTTAAAGTGAAAAATAAAAGAAGAGGTGACTATGCAAGTTCATGAATAGACACATTAATATAAATAGAATCCATATAGGTCCAATGTGAGTGGATAGAGACACAATGCATTCTACTTTGTTGACTGTGAGCTTGTTTTAATTGACTTTGATAGACCATTGATAGGAAAAGATAGAGAAATTGAGAATATAGAAATGACATATTAGAGGTGATGTGGAAGCATCAATACAAATTATTAAATTGTTAGTATTCAAGATTCAATTACAAGCTAAAAAGTCTAACAAAGGTCCTAAGGGTCTTAGGAAGCCATGAGATGGCTTAAAATTTGAATTGGAGGATTTACCTCCAAAATTGTATTTTGAATTTTTAAATAGTAAGAACAAGAAAAAAGGGGTCATAAGAGTCTAATGAGGGAAGAAAAGGTTATGAAGGGAGTTAATTGGTCTTCAAAATGTCTTATATAGTGGTTCATATGTTAATTTTATGTCATTTTGAAAAAGGTGGTGAATTCTTGTTTTGGTAACCACCTCCAAAACAAATGTAAGAGTGCAAGAAGATAGGAAGTTTGTTTGCATGAGGAATAGGAGGAGTGAATTTAAGATAGTTCAAAAGTGGGATAATGAGAGTAAGGATAAAATAGGTAGAGGATATATATCTCCAAGAAAGGAGCAGAGAGGAACCCTAAGAATGTGAATGAAAAGCAAAACTCCTCAAGAAGGATCCCAAGTTCATGAAAGCACAATTATCTGATGTTTCATTGTTTAATGCAAGAAATGGATAAAATAGATAGTCTAACCTATTAGAGTAATTATTATGGGTTAAAAAATAATTTTTGGTGGCATTTCTTAAATTTTAAACCTTGAGAAACTTAGGTTATGTAATTTAAGGTACTTTAAGGCCTTTGTAGGGCTTAGAAAACCCTAGATTAGGGTTTAGGAGATATTGAGAGTTTTAACCATCAAAAAAGGTGAAATTTTGTAATATTTATCTCTTAGACATTAATAAATGGATTAATTTTTTTTTTTAACTGAAAGAGTATGGTCTAGTATGGATTCCAGGATTGTGTCAAGAAATGAGGGATAATTAGGCCTAAAAGAGGGATGATTTACAAAGGAAGTATGACCTAGAAGATGAGTTAGGTAATGAAACTTTACCCACACCTCAGAGGGTATAAAGGAATATAGAAAGGTGATTAATTATTTAAAATAATACCTAGATTTGTTTAACTAAGGGAAAACCTTAGAAAGAGGGATACAAACCTTATAAGGTTGTAGAGAGCTTAGAAAGTGAAAATGAGTGATGAATTAGATTTGATGACTTTAAATGAATTATAAAAAGTTTTATATGATGATATGAGATCATACATGCATTAAAGTTGAGTCCTTAACACCTCAAATAAGAATTAGCTTTTGAAACCTAAGGATTGGTTGTATAGTTGAGAAACTAATGAAAAAATGAAAGTAAGATTGTGAAATATTGAATCTAATGAGGTAGGGATTGAATGTGAATTCCGTGAGAAAGTTATACTAAGTAAATAATTGCCGCAATGTTTCTAAGTGACATGAAACACCCAAGGAATCTAACAAACATAGTGAGCAAAAGAGATTGAAATTAGCTTGATGCAAGGGTGATCAAGACAAACATAACAAATGAAGGAGATGTCCTTCAACACCAAATCCAGGTAAAGATGAATTTTTGGTCAATTTTCCACTTACCTCTACATCATTTGGTATCAGAGTGAGGTAATATTTATTAAAGTTTTCTTTGGAGTTCTTTATAACTTGTCTATTTGAAAGTGATGAATCATGTTATGTTTATATGGTAAAACATATCTTGAATACATAATAATATCTATTTGAATAAAAGAAAGATTAAGACATGGGAAAAATTTTATAAATAGATTTAAAATTTTACCAAGACACACAATAATGAAGGCCTAATTTCAATAGATGAGACATTTTCAAGAGACCAAAATAACAATCAAGAAGGCCATTAATACTATCAAAAACACATCCATTAGAGCGCACCACAATCCTAAGATAGTTATTTCTTGAGATTCAAATTCATTCCCATCTTGTGTATATGGAATAATGGACTAGTGATGCTACTCTTCCTTAGTATTGTATCTTGAATGCTATGGAGAACAACATCAAGTAAAGCAAAAGTTACTTGAATTTCAATGTAGATGTCATTGGAAAATCAACATCAATTGTTGCCAAAATGTCATGGCTATGCCACTTTAATATCTTATATTGGCCACTGTCAAAATGTTATGCTAACAATTGATCTCCCACAAAACCACATTAAAATACCAAAAATAGATAACCAGTAGCCCACAAGAGTGGGTGTGCCCATGTGTAAGTGCTTCTGTAAATATGCATAAATTGATCAATGTACACAATTTTGGACATTTGTTGCACATTTATATATTTTCTTGACCTAGGTGAAGGCTTATTCAAATGTTATATTGCATCTACTCTTTGTAATTATATTACATTTTTACTTTATAATTGAAAGGGTTGTAGTTTAATTAGTGAGGATGATGGTTGTTTATATTCATCCCATTAAGGTACAAATCCCTCAATACAAAGATACCATCATTTTATGTAATTCAATAATAACATATAATACCTTCAAACATAAATAAAAATGAACAAGAAATAGAGGAGATGAGGAATCTTTTCTAAATAAATATTCAAATGAAGAAGGCCAAGGTAAATGTAATTTTTAATGATGGGTCTCAATCTAGTTTAATTTCAAATGATGTTGTTGAGAAGCTGGTTTATAAACATATGATCATCATCATCCTTACCCTTTTGGTTGGGTGAAAATAGTGTATAGATTTAAGTGACTAATAAATGTAAAGTAAAATTTGATATTAACCCACAATACATTGATGTGATAATATCATGTGTGATTCATCTTAATGAATTCAAAGTGATGTTTATAAGTTCTTACTTGTATCATATGGATAATATTTTCATGAGGAGAGACAACATTTATGGATGGGTCAAGGATTAAATGAAATATAGCATCAAGGCACATCAAAGAAAGCTCAAGTATTCCCTAGTAATTTTTGGCAAAGAAAAAAGACTCACTCAAGAAAATAAGAGACTCATTTACTTATTTTTAAGGTTAAGTGTGAGGATGGATAAGGTATTTATAAAATTTATTATGCTAAATAATTATGGATGATTTGTTTCATTATTTACAAGAAGTGTACCAAACTCCCAAGATTTCTCCTCCAAGAAGAGAAATAGAACATGAGATTCAATCATTGTATATATATTCTCTACATAAGATTTTTTTTAATAAATTAATTTTGATGCATAATGAAGTTAAGAAAAAACTTCAATATTTATTATAAAAATAAATCATACACCCAAGTATTTCAACATGTGGATCACCCAATTTCATGGTACAAAAGAAAGATGAATCTTAGAGAATGTGCACAAACTATAGTGCCTTAAACAAGATAAGAATAAATAATAACTATCTATTTTAGTAGATTTATGACATGTTAGACCAACATCAAATGATAATTAATTTACCAAGTTGGATCTCAAATCAAGGTAATATAAATTTTGTATAAGCGAAGAGGAAGTATGGAGGATAATATTTAAGTCAAAATAAGTTTTCTAAAAATGGTTGTTACTTCCATTAGGGTTATGATATGCACCTTATAATTTCATTAGATTGATGAATGATGTATTCATATATTTTGTGTGTGTGTGTGTATGTGCGTGCGTGCGCACGTGTTTGTGTGTGTGTGTGTGTGTGTGTGTGTGTGTGTGTGTGTGTGTGTGTGTGTGTGTGTGTGTGTGTGTGTGTGTGTGTGTGTGTGTGTGTGTGTGTGTGTGTGTGTGTGTGTGTGTGTGTTATAATGTATCTAAATGATATTCTAAGCTTTAATTCTATATGGAAAGAACATCTAACTCATTTGAGGTAAGTCTTGAAAGTTTTGAAATAAAAATAGTTCTTATACAGTATAAAGGGATGTGAGTTTGTAAAAAACCACTCATTTATTTAGGGCATGTGATTAGAGAAAGAGAGTTGTGAGTGGATCTAGTAAATTTTAAAGCTAAAACTAATTATCCCAAGCCTAGGAGTGCCACCATCACTACAACAAGAAGATTTGTGGAAGTAGTATATGTTGATACTAAAATCTAATTAGATATAGCATCTTAGTCTTGTACACTTGAAAAATACCAATCAAGGCTTTACCCTTTAGTCTTAGACCTTCCTATTGATGATAGGCTCACATGCACCATTTAATTTTGTATAAATGTTTATATTATAGTCTAGACCTATAATTTTGATGTCTTAGAGACTAATTTTAAACTAAAGAAAGATTAAAAAATTATTTATATCCTCCATTGTCAGTTATGTACCTTCAAAAAAATTCTATCATGTTGGACACTTGCATTTACACATGGATAATAACGCCAAGTCTAGTGTCTAGTTTCCTTATCAAGTGTTTTTACCTAAAAATTCATCTAAATTGAAAATATGTAAAAACATATGGGCCATCATATTTGTCTTATCTAACCTTTCCATGAGACACTTTCAAAATGTCTGGTAAAAATAAAAAACAAAGTGCACTCATCATTATCATATGCACATGTAATAAATACCAAGTAAACACCTTTTCAAGCTCATTCAATCAATTGAATAATTGATTTATACTACCTTATTCTTCTCTATTTATATATCAGTCATATGGCCAACCATATTACAAGTCTGAAGCATTCAAAGAACAACCCATGAAATTGGGGTGTAGGGTACTATTATTGAGCCAATTTATTATAGTAATTGGTTCATCTTTGGAAGGTTAAGCTGATTAGATTTATTGATCATACCAAATTTATAGGTTAGTTTTGATTAAATTATATAAATTCACTAAGATTATAAGTTTAATTTTATTAAATCATCCACCCTCATTAGATATATAGTGTGAGTTAATTGCATTAAATTGATATCACACTAGTTTAAACACATTTTTGAGTTTATGATTGAGAAGGAACAAGTTCAATGGATGTGTTTCAACTCACCTTAACAATAATATTAGGGACATGTGTCCTCAGATACACACACACACACACACACACACACACACACAGAACACACACACACACACACACACACACACTTTACACATAACACACACACACACACACACACACACACACACACACACACACACACACTTTTGTAGGGTTCATAATTATCTTAATCTAAGATTTAATGCTTAATAATTTTAGGGTTCATAATTATCTTAATCTGAGCTTTAATGCTTTATAATGATGCATCCTTTCAAATCAAATTGCATAAAGTCAATACGGTTGCATAAACACATGTGTACTCCTAACATTTCTCTTCTTACTTTCAATCATTTAAAATTATTTTAAATTCATATTTCATACACTTATTATATACTATAACATGATCTTGGCTGTAGGTGGTCACTATAAAATCACTCAAGTTGGGTTCACACAAAGGCAAAGTGTGTTATACACACCCAAGTTTGTATGTCTTTCTTTTAAACTAGTAACTGCACTACTAGATTGGGAATGGGGTGTGTTAGGGTGTGGGTGGATGGGATGTAGATGCTAAAATATGATTTATATTGTGCCTAAGTATTTTAAAAATTATAAATACCTATTAGTTTTTACCTTTCAATTCTAGACCTTTTCTTTGCTGAAAGACTCACATTCACTATCACTCTATACCTGATTGCTTATCTCTTAGTCTGACAATTTTTATTATGATGACCAGACCTTATATACTATAAAAAATTCTAAAATTGATTATTAACCTTCAATACCAATTTTTTACATGTACATATTTTTTATTTCTCTAGACACTTGTGTCCTAGGCAGACACATGCATCGATGTAACTGTCCACTTTCATACAAAGTGTCTAGTGCCTAAAAGTCATCTGATTTACAAAATAAACATATCATAAATATCAACCCCCATTCATTAATCACCTAGAAATCACATACAACTCACAAATAAACATACCAATAAGCACTCAATCAAGAATTAAAGTGAGAAAACCTACCCTATTTATTCATATTTCCATATTAGTCAAAGGAGTATTATTTTTATAGGTTTTAAACATGTAAATATCAGCCCATGAGTCATATTTTTCAAGTTATAAGCTACATCACTCTATGTTTTTGTTTATCACATATTGCACCCTTGTGCACAAATAAGCCAACACATAGGGGAGAACTAAATTAGTCTGAGGCCCTCTTCATAGGATTGGCTATGTAAGTAGTTCCCATTGATAGAGGGGTGTTTAGGATCAGCTTTATATTGTGAGCCCACTAATCCATTTTTTCCATAGTCGCTCCAATGGTGAAGAGTTAGGGTTCAATCATTTGACAAAGAACAACATCCAATTGGCACAATCTGAAGACATCATAATAAAGGTGATATAAAACCCAAAGGCTCTAGTTGATCAAATCCAAATCTAGTCAATATTACATATAAGATAACTATAAAAAAGTTAGACATTTGCATTAGCGTAACTATCTAGATCTAATGTAAACATCTAAGGACACAAAAAATATATTTCCATAATCTAATGTCTTCTCCAAGATCATATTCTATTCCACTTCTAGACTTAACCACTTAGAGCAACATGCACATAGTAAACCATCTATGTATCATTTATTTTCTAATTTATTGTAATGTCTATCAATAGTTATACTTTACTATTTTTAGAAATATCAATTGTATAAATTCTTAATATTATTTATTTGATTTTTCTATAAATTATCTTGTTTATTTGATTAGTTCACTACCCTTGTTTAAAAGATAATATTATCTTCTTAACCTTAGAAACTTCCCATATATAAATTTTAAGGTTAAACACACACACACACAATATAAACTCATACAAAATGTGAGAATAATATAATGTTTGATCAATGTCATATATACATACGATGCCAAAAATGTATGCATTACCATATAGGCATACAACAAAGTACATCATGTAAGATCAATCCTAATCTTTAAAAATCCTTCCTCTATTTGCTTGATCATAGAAAGATCACCCACAGATGCCTTTCTCATACATGGGGATCCATAAAATTTATTAGATAACTCTAATGTCCCATTATTAATCATTTTAGGCTCATAACTATCTTGTAGCTCAAATTATTTATTTACAAATATTGTTATAAACTTTACATACTGGATATGCAACCAAGTTCATAAGTTAGATTTTAAATGATACAAAAACTATTTAAACATGCACTTACCACAATATTATGGTCACAATAAATTTTCATGTTAGACATATTAGGGTCAATAGTTGGTTGAGTCTCATGCATGTGAAGATCAAAGTGACAAACAACAAGAGTAGATGACCTACTAATAATCTCAGTGTAACTATCAAATGTCATCAGATACCCATATGTAGATAATACATTGAATGTTAGTTATATTTGCTTGACCTGGGTGAAGACTAATTTAAATGTTATATTACATCTTCTATTTGTAATTATATTACATTTTTAATTTATAATTGAAAGGTTTTTAGTTTAATTAGTAAGGATGACGGTTATTTATATTTATCCCATCAAGGTACAAATTCCTCGATACAGAGATACCAACATTTTATGTAATTCAATAATAACATATAATACCTTCAAACATACAATCATTTTTTTTACTCTATTTAATAAACTTGAATAAACATAAAAAAATATTGGTCAATGTACAATAATTAAAACTTATATTAAGAAAGAACCTTAGTTGTGTAACCAATGCAAATGCTTCTAATGTATTTTCTAAGGTCTAATTTTTGCCAATTAGTAAATTTTTTAAATTTAATTTTTAAATTAATTAATAAATTTATGAAAACAAGTTTGACAAAAAAATATTAATATACATAGAGTTATCAAATTCATCAAAATATTCAAATGTTACTATTAAATTATATAATTCTATTAGTTGGGATGTAGTCCAATAGTGATGATGATGGTGTAAAAAGTATGGCCTAACCACCCACCATGGTAAAAATCCCAAGAGATATTAAAAATGGTATGAGGCTAGGATTATGTTTTAATTGAATTTGATGGAATGGATACTCCTCATTCCTTGTTGCTAAGCAAAAGAAACATTATGTCCACCTAATCCATATAAAATCAGGGGTTCAATCCAAAATATATATTATATATTTTTCACAAAAATTTACTTACCATATATATTTTTCATCAAAAAAATTTAAGATACTCCACTATATCATTCCTATATTTTATATTTTTTAATCTAAAAATATTGAAGGATAAACTTTCCTCTATGAATTATCCACATCCAACATGCGGTAGGCTTAATTTGTCAGCTTCAAGCAAGGAGCGATTACATAACCATCCATTCTTACATAGTACTAATTAAAAAATCATCATTTCACATTAGCCAGTGGTTTTCATTTCCATAACTGTATAAGTAAAATAATGGAAGAAGAAGGTAAATAGTCAAATCTAAAAATATTTTGGAATCCTTTAATGCACAAAAGGACATTTTTTATCAGATAAGAAGAAAGATGCATATAGAGAAAGCATTGGTGATTAAATGTGGTGCTCAATTGATTATAGGAAGAATTGGAGAAATAAATAAAGGGAAGATCAATGAGAAACAAAATTGTGTGTTTTACTTGTTCTAAGAAAGTAGGAAGCTAGACATTTGGCACTTCTAGTTTGTTTTTCCCCACCTAATGGTTTCCTAGACCAAAATTTATGTCCTTGCATATCCATGTTTTATGATTAATTTTCATGCTTTATTCATTTATATTTCAATTATTAAAGTATTTTTAATTTTTACAATGACACATTACATCAATTCTACATCATTTAAACAATATGAATTGTCATTTTGAGGAAAATTCAAAATAGAATGACACTATGTGATTCTGTAAATTTTAAAAATAATTATACTTAGGAGTTAATATGTCATTTTGGTATTAGATAAAGTTAATATTTGGTTTAATATATAATTCTATGACCATGACAATATCTAAATAAGAATAATTAGTGCTTTGTAATCTTGAGATTTATACAAGGTGGAATCAACATGTGAGAGAAAGGGCTTTAGAGGGCGGAATCAACAGGTGAGAGATATGGATCAAGAAGGTGAAGAAAATATTTCCAAGAGATTTTTTGCATTATAATCATGCATGAAATGCATGATGAATTTTGAAAACACTATCACCAAATAACAAGATCTCACAACTTTGAACCGAGATTCCAAGGACATGGTTGTTTATTCTCTATCCAAGAAGCCTGGTATCAAAAATAAATGAATCCATGAAGATGAAAAAGAAAAAGAGCCAATGGATAAGGATGAAGAACCTCCTAAGAATAGAGGTAATGTTGAGTTAAAATATAAACATACTCTTTTCAAATTTGAGACTAAGGTTGAGATCTTTTAACAGATTCATAGAGAAGAGCATTAAAGTACCAGATAATTACCATTAACATATATAATCAACAAGGAATAAATCCTTTTAACAACAACTATATGCTAAATTGTTCAACAAATGGTTTAAAAAATTATATATATTTTAGTGTCCATAAAGTTATTTTAACTAAAAAAAAATATTTTTTGAAATTTAATTAAATAATGTCATGCTCTATTTTTAAGTAATGTTATCTAACATCTTATACAAAGAAGAAAAAGATGGTTTTAGATAACTAAAACAAAATCAAAGACTTTTTATGTTAGAATTTTTATCCTATTGGGCATACAATTGATTTTCAAATTGAGTGACAACATTATAAGTAAGGAGTAGGTCAAAGTGTCTAGGACTATACTATGAAATTTTGTATACAGTCTATACACAAGGGCTTACACTTAGAAGATGAAGAAAATTTAACCAAGTATTCAGGAGTTATTCATATATGTCTAATGATATGAGTCATCTAAAGTAGTCTACATGACTTTGATGAGGCATGTGTGCAAGCATATTACATTGAGGGAGAAAAAATGAGAGAAGAGGGAGGGACCTCAAACCAAATTGAGTCTGAAAATCATTTGAATAAGGATAAAAACTAAACTTTTAAAGGCTTCTATAATGGTAAGAAGAATACCATAGGTTTACATAGTCTTAAGGATCAAAAGAACCATTATATCCATTGTGTTAGAGATGGACATACTAACACCAAGTGTTATAAGTTACATCCATAATTTTATCTACATTATTATTAAAAGGATGGCTCTAAGAGGTTTGTGGCATCTTTTAAATATAAATCCAAGGTGGAGATAAAGAAAACATTCATATTGACAAGAATATAGTTTGCACCTCTACCAACATAAATAAAAATGAACAATAAATAGAAGAAATGAGAAAGCTAATCTAAATAAAGATTCAATTTAGGAAGGCCAAGATAAATGTAATTTTTAATGATGGGTCTCAATCTAGTTTAGTTTCAAATGATGTTGTTGAGAATCTTGGTTTATAAACATATCATCATCATCATCATCATCATCATCATCATCATCATCATCATCATCATCATCATCATCATCATCCTTACCCTTTTGGTTGGGTGAAAAGGGTGTATAGATTTAAGCGACTCATAAATTTAAAGTAAAATTTGATACTAACCTACATTACACTGATGTGATAATATCATGTGTGATTAATCTTAACGAATTAAAAATGATGTTTGGAAGTTCTTACTTGTATCATATGGATGCTATTTTCATGAGGAGGGAAAAAAATTATGGATGGATCAAGGATGAAATCAAATATAGAATCAAGGCATATCAAAGAAAGCTCAAGGATTCCGTAGTAAGTGTTGTCCAAGAAAAAAGTCACACTCAAGAAAAAAAGAAATTCATTTACTTATTTTTAAGGTTAAGCATGAGGATGGGTAAGGTATTTATAAATTTATTATGCTAAAAAATGATGGAGGAATTATTTCATTATTTCCAAGAAGTGTACCAAACTCCTAAGAGTTTTCCTCCAAAAAGAGAATTAGAACATGAGATTCATTATTATTATTATTATTATTATTATTATTATTATTATTATTATTATTATTATTATTATTATTATTATTATTATTATTATTATTATTATTATTATTATTATTATTATTAATATATTCATCTACATAACATTTTTTTTAATAAATTAATTTTGGAGCATAATGAAGTTAAGAATAAACTTTGAGAGTTATTATAGCATGACATCATACACCCAAGTACTTCAACATGTGGATCACCCAATTTTATGGTACAAAACAAATATGAATCTTGGACAATGTGCATAAACTATAGTGCCTTAAACAAGATAACCATAAAGAATAACTATCTATTTTGTAGATTGATGACTTGTTAGACAAAAAGGATTATTTTAGATAATATGGACTTATTGGCAGTCCAAATTTTTTAAAACTATCAAAAATAAACTAGATTATATCAAGATTAAGTTGAATAATATCAAGATTAAGTTGGATTTATTACAAATAAATCACATATGTTTAATGTATTTGTGATAAGTACAAATCATTTAAAATAATCATAAATAATTAGTAGTTGAAAACTATCATAAATAAATTGGACTTCATCAAAAGAATTCTTGGAATTATTACAAATAAATGACATCTATATTATATATTTTTAATAAGTCCAAATTATGCGGCCATTCAAACTAGTTTACAGATGATAAATTTACATATAATAATAATTGTAGGTTTATTTTTTAAGGAAAAATAATCCATACATAAATCAGGTGCTCAGGCAAGATGTGATTTAAAACACCTAGGATGATTAGGATACCACGTGTCATCAGTTGATTAGATCATGAAATATCTATGTAATCTAATTCAGGGGACATGCTCACAGCCATAAAATTTTATCTCATGTTTGTGTGCATACCACATGTCGATCATAGGTGTTTTATTATTATATTATTAATATAATCTTCCACATAGTCAAGTTATCAAGATCATGATGTGTGTTGCAAGATCAAGTGTTCACATTATTCAGGACTTTTGTTTGCATTGTTCATTATTTTGCATAGCCAAGTTACTGAGATTGTGCACATGGCACAATCTAGAGTGATTTTATGAATTATAATTTAAATAATATAAAATTTGAATAACAAATTTTATTCATACACAAAATTGTCGAAGAACAAATCTTGATGCATAAGTAGGACATTTCGAGGTGCAAACCCTGAAGACCTTCTTGAATACATGGGAATGTCTAAGTATATTTTGAAAAACACAAAAGATTAAGTGTAAATTCTCCAACATGAAAATTATGAAGACCATTTTGAAGGATGAAAAATTTAAAGTTTAATTTGAAAAACCAAAAAGACAAAGAGGTTTTTTTTATTCATAAAATGTGATTTGGCTATTTGGCATACACAAAAACTGAAGACCTTTTTGAATCACAAAGTGTGAAGTGGATGTTCTAATATTCAAATTCTATTAAATAGATTAATAGTTACTAAAATACTAAATTATCATAGTAGAAAATATAAAAATCAAATGCTAAAGTGTATTTTCAAATACCCAAAATGTGAAGTGCCACTAGAAATAATATAAATAAATAAAACAATAAAAAATTATACATTCTTAAAAAAATGACTAAATTTTGAAAAAAAACATTCATATTTCTCATTCCAAAATTAAGGAAACACTATTTCAAATTTCCCAATACTTTTATCACTATTTTTGTTAGTGCCTAGTGGGATGATGCATTCAAATAATTTATTACAATGCATTTCAAAAAATTAGTGAGAACAAGTGTATGACCTCTACAATTTTTATGTTATTTCTTAGAATATATGATACTATCTATGAGTGTGGATGGTAAATATGTGTCAGTTGAGTTTGGATTTCATTTATTGTCCAAGCCAACATTTTTTAAATATAATTATGGATGGAATTACATGTTAAAACAATTTTTATCCCCAAAATAGTTAGTTTCATATAAGGTATTTAAAGGTATATCCCCAAAATAGTTTTTTATTTAAAGGTATATACTAAAAAGAGTTTTCTTGAAGGCCCTAATTGATTGTGCTTCTTCTCTAAATTTCTTGTATTTAGGGTAGCATTTTTTAGACAAAAGTGCATCATACAATGGATATTTTGAAGATCCAAGTTTATATAGTATAAATCCATAAGTATCTATAATTATTTTTTCCATATCCCTAAATCACTTATTCAATGGGGTGATAGTAAATTTAGACCCTCAAAAAACTCAGGGTAAAAAAATGCCCATATCTGCCTGCACCATGACCATGTGTTATAATCCCTACCATTGACAACTCTAATATTCTATTGGTAACTACTATAATTTTTGTCACTGTCCTCGGCACAAATTATTTTTGATGTTCCACCTTGTCATGAATGACATTGAGGCATTCTTCAAGATATTGCTCTGACATTAGTTTATGTGTGTAATACATTTGTCTCAAAAAAGTATTTTATCTGAGTGCATCATGAATTCTTGATTGATACACTCTTCCTAATCTCTACAGGGACCCAGATCATTTCTATTGAGTCAACAAGATCAATTTTTTGCACCTAGAGAAGTCATCAAACGTGGAAATGGTCACATCATGAAACTTAGTTCTCCACATGTTATTGAATGTTGGCTAGGACATTAGCTCATATTGTATATATTTTAGTTGTGCATTGATGTAGTGCCCCATAAATTATTGAGTGAAACATGATGGAAAATGTCAAACATTTTCTCATGAGCCATCTATATGTACCTAACATGTTAGTCATGGAGAAATATTTACAAAATCATCCACCAATTTATCGAACAAATATTTAACTGTCATTGTCTTCTATTATCATTTTGATATTAGATAAAGTTAATATTTGGGTTACTTTGGAATTTTTTGACCATGACAAGATCTAAATAAGAATAATTAGTGCCTTGCAAACTTGATATTTTCACAAGAAGGTGGAATCAACATGTGAGAGAAATGGCTTAAGAGGGTTGAATCAATAGGTGAGAGATATGGCTCAAGAAGCTGAAGAAAATATTTTCAAGAGAGTTATTGCATTATAATCATACTTGAAATGCATGATGAAATTGGAAAACACTATCACCAAATAATAATATCTCACAACTTTGAACCAGTATTCCAAGGACATGGTGGTTTATTCTCTAGCCAAGATGTTGGTATCAAAAATAAATAAATCCATGAAGATGAAAAAGAAGAAGAGCTCATGGATAAGCATGAAGAACCTTAAAAAATAGAGGTAATATTGAGTTAAATTATAAACATACTCTTTCTAAATTTGAGACTAAGGTTGAGATTAAATCTTTTTAAGAACAATTATATGCTATATTTTTTAACAAATGTTTGAAAAAATGATATATATTTTAGTGTCCATAAAGTTATTTTAAATAAAAATATTTTTTTTTTCAAATTTATTTAAATAAAATCATGCTCTAGTTTTTGGGAATGTTATCTAACATCTTCTACAAAGAATAAGAAGATGGTTTTAGATAACTGAAAAAAATTCAAAGACTTTTTATGTTACAAGTTTTATCCTATTGGGCATACAATTCATTAGAAAACTGAGTGACAACATTACAAACAGTAGGTCAAAGTGTATAGGACTATAATATGTTATTTTATAGACAATCCATGCTCATGGGATTATAATTAGAAGATGAATAAAATTTAACCAAGCATTGGCGATTTATTCACATATGTCTAATGACATGAGTCATCTTGAGTAGTCTGCATGAATTTGATGAGGCATGTGTGCAAGCATATTACATTAAGGAAGGGAAAATGAGAGAAGAGGGAGGGCCCTAAAACCAAATTGAGTCTAAAAATAATTTGAATAAGGATAAAAACTAACCTTTAAAGGCTTCAATAATGGTAAGAGGAATACCATAGGTTTACATAGTTTTAAGGATCCAAAGAACCATTATAGCCATTATGTTAGAGATGGACATATTAACACCAAGTTTTAGAAGTTACATCCATAATTTTATCTACATAGCTATTAAAATGATGACTCTAAGAGTTTTTTGGCATCTTTGAAATAAAAATTTGAAGTGGAGATAAAGAAAATATTGATTTTGATGAGAATCTAGGCTTTACCTCTACAAACATAAATAAAAATGAACAAGAAATAGAGGAGATGAGCAAGCTATTCTAAATGAAGATTAAATTTAAGAAGGCCAAGGTAGTTATAATTTTTAATGATGGGTCTCAATTTAGTTTAATTTCAAATGATGTTTTTAATAATATTGGTTTATAAACATATGCTCCTCATCATCCTTGCCCTTTTTCTTGGGGGAAAAGGGTGTATAGATTTAAGTGACTAATAAATGTAATGTAAAATTTTATATTAACCCACAACACATTGATGTGATAATATCATGTGTCATTAATCTTAATGAATTCAAAGTGGTGTTTCAAAGTTATTACTTTTATCATATGGATGTAATTTTCATTAGGAGGGATAACATTTATGGATGGGTCAAGGATGAAATAAAATGATGAAATAAAATATATAATCAAGGCACATCAAAGAAAGCTCAAGGATTCCATTTTAAGTGTTGGCCAAGACAAAAGACTCACTCAATAAAATAATATATTCATATACTTGTCTTTAAGGTTAAGCATGAGGATGTGTAAGGTATTTATAAAATTTATTATTATAACAAATGATGGATGAGTTATTTCATTATTTCCAAGAAGTGTACCAAACTCCCAAGAGTTTTCTTCCAAAAAGAGAAGTAGAACATGAGATTGAATTACTGTATATGTATTCTATACATAACACTTTTTTTAATAAATTAATTTGGGATAATAATGAAGTTAATAAAAAACTTCAAGAGTTATTAGAGCAAGAAATCATACACCCAATAACTTCAACATTTGGATCACCCAATTTTATGGTACAACAAAAAGACAAATCTTGGAGAATGTGAATAAACTATAGTGCCATAAACAAGATAACGATAAAGAATAACTATCTATTTCCATATATTGATAACTTTTTAGACCAAAAGGATTATTTTAGATAATATGGACTTATCAATATTCAAAAAAATTTAAAACTATCATAAATAAGTTAATCTATATCAAGATTAAATTGGACTGTATCAAGATTTAGTTAGATTTATTACAAATAAATCACATTTGTCTAACATATTTGTGATAAGTCCAAATTATTTAAAATGATCATAAATAAATTGTACTTCATCAAGAATTACTTTGACTTATTACAAATAAATGATATCTATATTATATATTTACAATAAGTCCAAATTATGTGGCCATTCAAACTAGTTCACACACCATACATTTACATATAATAAGACTTGGAGGTTTATTTATTACAGAAAAATTATCCATAAATTAATTGGGTACTCAAGGGAGATGTGATTCAAAACACCTAGGATGATTGGCATGCCACATATCATCACTTGATTACATCATGAAATATATTTTTAATCTAATTTAGTTGATGTCCACATGACCATCAAAGTTTATCTCATATTTGTGTACATACCATGTGTTGATCATGGATGTTATATTATTATATTTTTAATATAATTTCTCATATAATTGATTTTCTGAGATTGTGATGTGTGTTGCAATATCAGGTGTTCACATTATTCAGTATTTTTGTTTGGATTGGTCATTCTTCTACATAGCTAAGTCACTAAGATTGTACCACATGGAACAATCTTGAGTTCTTTTACGATGTATAATTTAAAAATTAAAAATCCAAATAACAAATTTTATCGATATAAAATTGTTGAAGAATAAATCTTGATGGATAAGTAGGACATTCTAAGGAGCAAACTCTGAAGACCTTTTTGCATACATGGGAATGTTGAAGTGTATTTTATAAAACATAAATGCTGAAGTGTAAATTATCAAATATGCAAATTATGAAGAACATTTGTCGAAAAC
Organism: Torreya grandis; assembly: GCA_037957365.1. Taxonomy (NCBI): domain Eukaryota; kingdom Viridiplantae; phylum Streptophyta; class Pinopsida; order Cupressales; family Taxaceae; genus Torreya; species Torreya grandis. The sequence goes on from JARHVA010001952.1 coordinate 690,297, forward strand.
CATTTTTAAGGATGCAAAATGTGAAGTTTAATTTGAAAAACTAAAATGTTGAAGAGGTTTTCTAGATTCACAAAATATGATCTAGCTATTTGGAAATACGCAAAAATTGAAGACTAATTTGAATGATAAAATGTAAAGTAAACATTTCAATAATCAAATTCTATTAAATAGATGCATAATTACTAAAATATAAAATTATCATAGTAGAAAATATAAAACTCAAATGTCGACGTGTATTTTCTAAGACCCAAAATATTAAGTGCCACTAGAAATAAATATAAATAAATAAAATAATAAAAATTATACATTCTCATAAAAAGGACTAAATTTTGAAAAAAAAAACATTCATGTTTCTCATTCCAAAATTAAAGAAACACTATTTCAAACTTCCCAATACTTTTATCACTATTTTTATTAGTGCCTAGTGGGATGATGCATTCAAATAATCTGTTACAATGCCTTTCAAAAAATTAGTGATAACAAGTGTATGCCATCTCTAATTTTTATTTGGTTTTCAAGCATAAATGATACTATCTATGAGTATGGATGGTAAACATGTGTCAGTTGGGTTTGTATTTCATTTCTTGTCCAAGCATCTCGAATGATTTTTTGCTTCTTTCGTATCTTTTTTACTTGCATGAACTAGGATGAACCAAGCTATATTGACCCTTCATTTTATATCACCATTTGTTTGTAGTATATAAATATTGATTTTATCTATAGTAACCCATATTATGTAGTCCACTCCTATAAAATCATTAGTTTTGACAAATAACATATCTTTGATTTGCACATTTTGAGCTAGATTAAATGCAGTTTTTGTTCTTTTGATTCTTAGACCAACATATGTATCTATAGATGCCACTCCAAAATAAAAGGTCCTATCATGAACCATTTTGTGTATATCTCTATGTAGGATTATGTCATGATGAGTTCTAGGGAAAAAATCACCTGTATACTCAACTTTGGAAGGGAAAATGTCTTCTTTCATTATGTCATGGATGTTTTGGAAGTAATATGCTGGATCCTTCCACTTAATATTTTTGGTCAAACCAAATTCATTGAATTATTGTACATAATTATTCAAGTTATATTTTATTTATTTTCACTCTTTTTTCTACTTCTATCTAATTAGTTTACAATAATGGAATCTTGATACATTTCTTTATTTTTCAAGTCCTTAAAATATATTTTTATCAAATTACCTTCTAGAACATTTGGCTCACCATTTTATTTTATTCCCCATAATGTAATCGGAGGTGATGAAATTATATCTCTTATATATTTTTTGCAACACATAATGAGTTGACTTTACTCCATGTGTAGAAGAAAGTATTGACCTTTAGTCAAACCTACTATTTCATTTATTCCCTTTAGTTGGTAACTATTAACATACTCTTTGAAATCCACTACATCTTCAATCAAATATGGTTTGAAGTGTATTATATTTTCATACATCCTATAAGTGTCCATCATCTCTACTACACTCCATACATCTTTCCTCTTTATACATTCAATGTCCTCATGGGTATGTCCTACAGGGAGAAACCCAACCTCGACATCGAGGAAAACACCTTTATAGATAAGGAGAGATAAATATTTCAACACAATCATGATTTTGTGAATTTTTAAATGTAACATTAGTTTCATATAAGGTCCAACAAATTTTAAATATAATTATGGATGGAATTACATGTTCTTTTTATCCCCACAACAGCTCTCTATTTGAAGGTATATCCTAAAAAGAGGTTTTTTGAAGGCACCAATTGATTGTTCTTCTTCTCTATATTTATTGTATTTAGGGTAGCATTTTTTAGACAAAAGTGCATCATACAATGGATATTTTGAAGATCTAGGTTTATATAGTAAAGATCCATAAGTATCTAGCATTATTGTTTCCATATCCTTGAAGCACTTATTCAACAAGGTGATAGTAAAGTTAGACCCTCCAAGAACTTATGGTAAAAAAAGGCCCATATCCACTTGCACCATTACCATGTGTTATAATCCCTAGCATTGACAAATCTAATATTCTGTAAGTAATTACTTTACTTTTTATCACTATTCTCAGCACAAATGCTTCTTTACATTGCACCTTATCATGAATGACACTGAGGCATTCTTCAATATATTGCTCTGATATTAGTTTATGTGTGTAATACATTTGTCTCACAAAAATATTTGATTTGAGTGCATCACAAATTCTTGATCGATATGCTCTTCTTTATCTCTAGAGGTACCCAAAGCATTTCTATTGAGTCAACAAAATGCATGTTTTGCACCTAGTGAAGTCATTAGATGTGGCAATGGTCACATCATGAAACTTAGTTCTCCACATGTTATTGAATTTTAGCTAGGATATTAGCGCATATTACATATTTTCTAGTTGTGCATTGATGTGGCACCTCATAAATTATTGAGTGAAACATGTTGGAAGATATCAAACATTTTCTTGTGAGTTGTCTATATCCACCTGGCATGTTAGTCATGGAGAAACAACTACAAAATCATCCACCAATTTTTCCAACAAAAATTTAGCTACCATTGTCCTCTATTGTGGCTTTTTTTAAAATCTCCCTACACGGAATGAATTTTGTTCCCCATTTTTGTGATAATTTTGAATGTCAAAAAATCTTCTTTTCTTCAATCTATATAGTTTAATCTAAGCTTCCAAACAAATCTTTGTACCCTAAAAATTAATGCTAGTTTTGTTTTTATTTTTCTTAAATAAATTGAAAGAAAGGGTATCAAAGGCATGTAGCCTCCTATTTGTTGTGGTGGAATCAATCAACTTCATCTTTTTAGATTTTATAATCTCAAATAACAATACTGATTAAAAATAAATAAAAAATTGGTACAACATTTATCTGCATTCATTGTTGAAATATCACTATCTATGTTTTCATCGAACTCCACTTGGTTGAGTGAAGTGTTTAGCTGATTTCTTTTTTGACTTGAGTATTTGTAGGCATGAATTAATTTTTTTGGATGCCTTTACACTAGGAATGTTAGGTAAAGAGTGAATTCATTATCCACTATGTCCCAAATGTTTCTAATTTCTTTCTCCTTTAGTGTCATGTATGGTAAATTGATTGCTCTATAAGTCTTAATGTCCACTATTTTGTTGGAAGGCCATGTAATGATATATGTTTTATTTACCTCTATATTACAAGTCTCACAATGTTGTATAACTTGCCTTATGTAAATTACCAATTCATTTTCTAACATTGGGATAGGAATGCAAACAAAAATCTCCCCTGGTTGTGAAAATTCAACATAACTACAAGAAATTTTTTCATCATTTCAAGAGTTGTAAATTTGTGCAAAAAATGCACCCTTTTCCAAAGAAATTTTTTTCTTAGGATTTGAAATGTGGTAGGATCATTGATATATCAAACAAATGAATCCAACCAAGTATTTTCTTATTTCAATGGTTGTATATGTAGAACTAAACTCAAATTATTTTATCTTTATTCCATGTCATTGTCTATAGGAAACTTGTCTATGATGTGTTGTATCATTATTGTGCTTCATATAGTAAAACTATCAACTACATCCCCCAAATTATCCACAAAAGTTGCAGGAAACAGAAGTGGTAAAGCCAAATAAAAACCTTTAGTCACATTAACACTTACACATTCAATAGGTATTTCCTCATTGTGGCATGTGGACCTACCACTTTGTTTATTCTTCCTTCACTAGTGACCTTACCATTATTTATGAGAGAAACATAGTCTCCACAATGGAAAGTCATTGATGTATGATTTTTTAGTCTGTACATTTGGAAAAGATGTGAGAGGATTTGTTAATTAGGTTATTTATAAAATTAGCACAATTTATAACTGTATGTAGAAAATAAAGCTATATTTATACCAGAACATAAGCATGGAGATATGTTAAAACGTAAAAATGTTAAAAAGGTAATGTATAACAATTTTTTTTAATGACATGATATATGTCAATCCAAAAAAATAATAAATTTTAATATCATATTATACATACTTCAATTCTTGCTTCATCCATATTTAAAGGTATCTCGTAGGGGATACATTTCAAACATACATCAGAGTAGAATAGCCGCATATAGAAAAATAGATCATTAAGTAAATATTCAACCATATATTTTATTACAATACAAAATTATAATGAGCAATGGAGGTTTTGAGAAAAAATATGGAATAACCATTAGCTTCTTATATTTTGGGATCCTATATTTGATTTAAACTTGTGCTGTGGACCCAAAAATTTGAAGGTATCTCTAAGGAGATACCTTTTAAACATGCATATGGGTACCCTTGAAGGTTTGAAGGGCCTTGTAATACCTTCAAGGGTACCTATGACATAATAAGACTTTATTTTTTAATAGTTAAGGACATGTGTCATGAATTTATGAACTCGTAACATTTTAACATGAATCCCCTAACATAATTCCTTTAGCTTATGAACCTAACCTTCAGCCTTTCTAAAATGATTACTTTTGTCCCAACCCTTCAGCTAAATTTTTTAGATATTTTGTTTGAGAAGTGACCCTTCAAGATAATTTTTGCATATATTTTATCCAAAAATAATTCTCCTAAAATAATTTCACTGAAGGACACATGCCCTTTAGACTCCCTGAACCTACCCTTTGGGCATTTTTAAAGTGACCTTTCAAACATTTTTAAGTGGCCACATACCCTTTAGGACTTTTGTCTTAAACCCTTTACCCTATGGGACTTATCTTGTAGAAATTTATCCCTACCCTTTGAGATATTTGTCCTAGTCTCTCTACTTTATGAAAAGTGCCTTTTAACCTCTTCATAATTAACCCTTTGCCATGGATATACCTTTTGGGATTTTGTCTTCCCAAGCCTTTTTCCCCTTTTGAAATGACTACTTACCCTTCATGATAATTATCATATCCATTTCCCCCACTAAAAATACCCTATGGAGTAGACCCTTCAGATCTAAAGGCACATACCCTTCAGACTTTGTGTAACAGGACTTTTGGAATGACCCTTAGTCATACAAAAGTGCCATTTCAGATAATTATCTCAAAACTTTTGATTGAATAAATACCCCTTCAAGTAAATTATTGTGAACATTTTATCTAAAAAAAATCCCCCAGAGGAATTAGTCAGTGGGCATCTTACCAAAGCACTTTTTCCTAATATACACCTTAGTGCCCTATTACCAAGATCACTACTAATCTCACCATACTTAATATTTCCCATAAATCTATTAAAATACCCCTGTCAACTTGAGCTAACAAAGTTTAAATATCATATATATATATATATATATAAAGTGAAAATTGGACATTTATGTAGCACAAAATTTTATTCAATACATAATCCTGTATATGTGATATGTAACTATTTAAAGCATCAATAATTTCAAACTAAAATCAGACACAATCATTTGCATTGTGGATGACATCTTTCCCTTGAAATTGGTAAAGTTTGACTTAGCCAAAACAAAAGTGAAAATATTTTTGGTCAATCTATTAAAATACCCCTGCCAACTTGAGCTAACAAAGTTTGACTTATAAATATATATAAAAACAAAGTGAATGTTACACATTTATTTCACATGAGCAATTGTTCAATGTTGAATCCTATATACGCAATTCACAACTATTGAAGCCATCAATTCTTTCAAACTAACATTAGAGATAATCATTTGTATTGTGTATGATGTCTTTCCCTTAAAATTGGTAAAGTTTGAAATCTCCTACTTCTTACAACAACAAAGATCCCTAGTTGTTATCTCAAGAATATTTTGAGTAAAACCATGACTAAGCTAGAGCTAAATTGTTTTCACAGCATACATAGCACAAAGAAGAAGACTTCAAGTAGTACAATGTATATATATGCACATTGGTATCTTCATCAAGGGTATTTTGAGGGGTAAATCCACTATCCTCATATTCAATCAAAGGCTCCACCAAGTTTATAGATATAGTCTTTGATGCTATAACATTTGGAGATAGGTACCATAACTATTTAGAATTATGGGACATCATTGATTTTTTTGATGTGTTTTCACTAGAGGATGAGATGACACTTACAGATAGACTATTCATCAAGGAATGGTTGGCATTCAAATGTTAAAGATTACATTTTACTACTACCAAGATAAAATTAATGTCATCTATTGACCTTCTACAAGATTTGTTTTTTCTCAAGAAGGATATCATAAGATTTTTTCCTACTTCATTCAAGAAATAACACAGTGGTTACATGCATATTAGGAGCCAATTTTTAAAGGTATTTATATTTGAGTATACTCGATGTTTATTTTGATAAACCAATACTGGTGTAGTTTGGTAAATAGAGTTTAATTGAGAAGGCATTGTCTTCATGGCTACTCCCAGACCAGACTATTTCATGGAAGGGTAAGAGGTTCAAAGGAGATATTTCCATTGATAAATTTAGAATGGGGTTTCACATTGGCATGGCTCTGTTTAATCGACTGTATGGTATGCCAAGTATTCACTTTGTCAATTTAGACTAGGTGTCATTATTATATATAATATGCTCACCCATTATGCTATATATGCCCTAGGTGAAATAATCAACTTTCACTTGAGAGAGTAGATAATCCATAAAGATAAGCATCCCATGCCTTTGATCAATTTTTACATGATGTCCTATTTTTTTTATGTAGTCATGGGTACCTATTATAGAGATCTTATGGAATTTTGGACTCCAGCCATTTATTGTGAAAAGAAAAAGATTTATGACCATTATCAATTAATGCATGTATATGCATATACCAAAAACATGGTCAGGATATCAAAGGATGTCTATCTGTAGGTATGCCAAGCCATTCATGGATTGACTATGCCTAGAATTGGGCCTAATATTGTAAATAACTTGGATGGAAAAGCGGATTATTTCCTCTATGTGAAATTCACAGAAATCATGATTTGGGAAAATAAGGTAAATCCTTTGTGTCTTCTCAAGTACATCCTAAACAAGTTAGCGGAGCAAGAAATTACTTGCCAACTATGGTAGAGTGTCAAGGAGGATTATCTAGATAGAAAAAAAATATTATTTTGCCACCATGTGATAATTGGAATAATGGTTTATACAATGAGGAATAATTTTGAAAAATTTGGTGGCAAGCACAAAAGTTACCCAATCCCTATCCTTACACATTGAGATTGGGATTCTCATGGATAAGTTCAAAAGCACATACAGGGATTCAACATCCCTTACATCCATGTCCCATATCCATATTATTTTCTATTTATTAATGAAAAATATGATGAGGATTTTTTAGAGAGATCCAAGATCATAGGGGTGAAAAAATATCATTTGTAGATAATCCAAGATGACCTCTTAATCACTACTATAGAGTTAGACAGTAGGAAGGCTCTATACAAGGTATGGGAGCACTCTATTTTTTAGAGAGGATAGTCTGAGGAGTTATCCAAGGACCCATTAGGTCTATCATCTCAATCCCTCCCATTAAAGAGAAGGAATATGAAGAAAGAACTTAGGCTACTTGAGCCCAGTTCTAGTAGAAGAGCACAAGTAGGGGATCCCATCAACTTAGATTTTAATGAGGAAGGAAGATCACTAAAATCATTGACTATGAGCACCACTCAAGTATCTACTACTATGATCTAGGTATATATTGCTACATATATTGAGATAAAAACATCAAAATTACTAGTATCAACACCCCAAGACTCCCTTACACAATTGAAGACTACTTTGGTTTATAAAAGGAAGCCTAGGACTCCTATAGGTAGTCATATAGTTAAACCAACACAAGGCTTGCCTCTTGCATCTTAGAAGGGATGGGTTGTAATAATCAAATAAATTGTTGAGGATTTTGATGAAGAAGAAAAATTAGAGGTATCTAAGGCCATGATCCTTCAAGCAAGACCCATAACACCAACTTCTCTAGGTACCAAGCCTCTTGTGAGTTTTCCTTTATCTTATGTACCAATTTTTGGACAAGTTTCAATTTATTTTATGTTAAGATCATCTCAGGTAGAATTCTATAATTATACCTCCATTGGCCCTTCCATTACCACCACTACCATTGACCCCTTTGTATCCACTTATATCACACTCCCACTACTTACTTCCTCTATTTGACTAGCACTTCTACTATTAGAGTCCTAAAAAAACAAGAAGGTGACTAGGAAGGTGTAGATAGCTTTAGCTAGCCCACAACTTCATGTTCATTCCACCCAAATTTCCCTTCCATTTCCATCCACCTCTTCCATAGAAGAAATCACAGTGGTAAGTACTAGTAGGGTAAGAAAGTCCAAGCCCCAAGTGATCATGGTCTACCCACTTCCTCAATTTGGAGGAGTAGATTGGTCCAAAATTATATTGCCTTCCCTACCTAGCATCCTTATCAGGGCCCAAAGGAAATAGTAGGTTCAATAAGAGGATGAAGAAGAGGTTTTTGTCATAAACTATGATGTATCTCAATTGGACATCCCTCCATAAGAAGTTGACCTAGGGAATAAGGCTTCCCAAATGCCAAGCTTCAAAATCACTAAGCTTCCCTTAATGTCCACTCTATTTCATCCCTTATCTATTAGTATTTAGAGAGTGAGGAAGAAGAATATAAAATATGGAAAAGGAACTAAAATCATCCTTGAGTAAATACAAGAAGTATTCTCCCTCACAAATATGTAGAATAGGAAACTGGGACAATCTCCATATATTAAAAATCTTGTAGACCTGGCACAGGCACACAAGGATGCAATAGTTGCTATGTATGAAGGCATAAAATTGGCTCAATAGGAGCTTGAGGCTAAAGTGTAGACATTAAAGGCCAAGTTGGATCAACTAAAAGAGTAGGCAAAGATGGTACACATTCTAACAAGTGTAAAAGATGAGGTACATGAGGCCACTTCTAAATTTTATAACTCCTTAGAGACCATGGAGTTCATAAAGGCCAAAATGGTCGCTCATGTGAGTAACATCAACTGATTATTCAATTCCTTGAGAGATGACATCATTCAATTAAATATGTTAGTTGTATACATGGGAAACTCTTTGTATAGTCATCTCGCCTCATGACAATGCCAGAAGCATCTAATGCCTTGAATTTTGTCATCATTAGGAAAGAAGAGGTAAAAGAATGGCTACACTCAGTTGGGGATTTTGTCCCCATGTATCAGTTTCATGAGGCCCAGCTCTTTCAAATTTTATATGAGTTTAAATTATCTAAAGAGAAGGATGCCATCAGTAATCTAATCCATATGATCAATTTTGATAAACTTATTCAAAAACTAGTGGATGACTTCAAATAGAGTTTACAAGGCCTAACACTTGAACATATAGAATTGGAATTGAGCAAGGCCTAGAATAAAGTAACCAAGGTCAAAATTTTCAAGAATAAATTTTAGATAACAAAGGATGAACATGCAAATATCCTTGGGTAATTTAAAATAATTCATTGACCACCACTACTAAATTTGAATATTACATGGTAGCAACATGATGAATCACATAAATTTTATGAGGAGAATGAAGAAAAAAAATTAGACCTCTGGTGTTGTATTGACTTCAATAGCTACCACCTCAATAGCCACACCAACCAAGGTGCATGTAGTGCTTCATACGACTAAGCCTTGATAGGCTAAGATTTCATGAATTTATAATTTTATAATGATAGACATATTTAAAACTTCTAAATAGTTTGAGACTTTTATTTTAAAATTTTAATCTTTATATTTTTTACACAAACACATGTTTCATGGTTTTGTAAAGGTCAACTTATTTAATTAATAATTATAAGTTTTATTTCATACAATTTTAGAGTGTAGCTAGAACTACATGTTCTAACTACCACTTGTAACCACTTTGCATGGACTTGGAGGATGAGGCAACCCCTTCCCCAAATACATACATACATACATACATACATACATACATACATACATACATACATACATATATGTGTGTATATATATATATATATATAGTTGTAAATATATATATATATAGTATATACACACACACACACACATACCCAAATTAGTTTTTTTTGTTAAATAATTTTGAATATAGGAGCAACATTAGTTTTTATCATCAGTGAAGGTGTTTACATTTTTTTTTCCAATTTCTATGTAATTAGTTGTTATTTCCTTTAGTTACGTGTTTCAATAATATTTAATATGCAAAATCTATGAATGGATTATTGATTTTTTTGATTGATATACTAATATATAGGTGTGTAATAGCTACTCAAGGATTGGTAAATAAATTGGTTAAAATAGTCATGTTTAAATTGATTCATAATTTTTATTGTGCATGAGTGCTTTATTAGATGTAGTTTTCTAGGTGTGTGCAAAATTTGCCTAAGATACTTCACTATCCCAAGCCATAAACTAATAATTAATGGCGTTTATTAGTTATTCTAAAGGAAGCAACCTTTATCTCAGGCTTTTGAATTTCCTATATCTCTATCTCCTTAGACTTCTTAGCCGTGTTTGATTATGTGTGTGTAATTGCTGCTAGTACCATATATATGTTTGGAGAACACTTGTCCTTTTAGAAAATAGCCAAGGAAATAGTTCCTAAAAACCATATAATCTTTGTTTTTTGCCTTACTTTACCATCCTTTTTTGAGTTTGTTTTAAGGATCTACCCACTTTAGATTAGCAACCAACCACCTAGCCAACTCGCATAGAGAATCACTACCCCTATCATAACCACACCTCCATCCAAAAAACCTTTTCAAAAACTTACATTCCCTACCAATTATTTCATCAATAGGTTGAAATAAATTTCATATCTGTAACTCATGCCTTGAAGTGGAGTTTACCTCCATTGAGATCGTAAAATGTTAGAGGCTACCTCATTATGGATGTAGTGTGCATAAAACCCACATTAATAGGTATCTCCTAATATATACCTCAAAAGACCTTGGAATACATTCCATGTTGATTAAAAATTTCCTTGAAAGGTATTTTATATAATCATGACACCTTTTTATTTGATAAGAACCATGATACACACGATTGGAATTTTCTTTCAAGGTATCTCCTAGGAGATACCTTGAACATGCACACGATTGGAATTTTATTTCAAGGTATATCCTAGGAGATACTTAAAATGGAATTATAATACATTCCATTTTGATTTTAAAGGTCTTTTCAAATAAATTTATATAATCATGACAAATTTTTATTTGGCAAGAACACTGATGCACACTATTGGAATTTTCTTTCAAGATATCTCTTATACCTTGAACATGCACATAATTGGAATTTTATTTCAAGGTATCTCCTAGGAGATACCTATAAGGGCCTTGGAATACCTTCCATGTTTATTTCAAATTTCCTTACAAATTATTTTATATAACCAGGATAACTTTATGTTTAGCAAGCACCCTAATGCACACTATTAGAATTTTCTTTCAAGATATCTCCCAAGAGATACCTTGAACATGCACATGATTGGAATTTTATTTCAAGGTATATCATAGGAGATACCTCTAAAGGCATTGGAATACCTTCCATGTTTAGTTCTAAGAGAGCATCATAACAAGGTTTGGCACTCCTACTATTATTTTAGATAATGTTATTGTTTTTATGGGTTTTAGGATAGCTGATAGGGAAAATAGCAATGGTGCTGCTCTAAATACTAAAAAACCAAAACTATTTTTGGATAAGCATGGGGGTGATTCATTTTAAACAAACACTTCCCAAGTAAATTAGGGTACTTGTTTTGGCAAGGCTGAGTGTAGGGGCACCACATGTTGAAACTATGTTCACTAAGGAAATTACTCAAAGGGCCCCATTTATTTACCAACTGGCCAATAATGATACTTGGAGTTCTGATCCAAAAGGAAATGGTTTTTATGAGAATGATTCTACCACATGTTGGGTGGGTGCTCTACCAAAGTGAAAAGAGAGATTCCTTAAGCTAGATGAGTATTAGGCTACCATGTAGAAAAATCCCCAAAAAAATGGGAGGCCAAAAGGAGAAACATCAAAAGATACTGAGGAGCTCCTAGTTGCATCGAACGAGTTTGAAATAAAATATGAAATGCTCCAAAATAACAAAACATAGATTTAAATCCATAGTTCTTTACAACTCACAAGGGTATCCACCTATATATGAGAGAACCAGAACTCAAGTGCATAGATAGTCAAAGCAAAATTTCAAAATAGGAGTAAGGCTTGAGAACCTAAAACTTTTGAAGAGCCACCTCTAAAGGCATCCACTCTTCTTCCTTAGGTTGGGTCTTCTTTATGAGAGCCTTGAAGGCTCTATCCAGATCAATAATCTCATTGAAGGAGATGTTTTTGAAACCCTTAACAATTTCCAACATTTGGAATTCAAGATAGATGAGTGGCTATAATATCTTCTCCATATCACAAACATTAGGTGATTAACCAAGATCCACAAAAAAGGTCTAGTCATTCTACCTTTTTCTAGAAATGTTTTGATTTGGTATTTAGGGAGGACATTATTATCTGGCAAGAAAGGGGAGGGGAGTCCTAGTTGGACTAGTTGTTCAATGTGCCCTAGCCTATCTTGGCACTTGTTCTAAGGCATTTAAGAATGCCTTACACTTTTTTTCTACCTTGTTACATCCTAAAAAACTCATAGAATTTTATTACCACTTACCTTAAGTTGGCCACCCTCACTGCTTGCAGTGTTTCATCCAAATCACTATAAATATTTTGGATGAGGATACACAAATCCAAGACCTTAGGAGTCATGAAGGTGATGACCTGATCAATAGACATGCTTACCTATTAGCTCAAATTCTATGAGTCTATGATAAAGGTAAGGGCCAACTTTAGGTCTATGGCCATAACTTTGATACTCTCCTAGGAAGGTTTATATAGTTGTTGGACCATATGGAAGATCTCCATGAATTGTGGATAGATAACAAGGTCATTATTTAGTTTCTCAAATTCCTAGTCCTTGACTAAGGATTCTTTTTATAAATAATACTATAATTATTAAAAATTATGATTAAAATCCAAGAGCTATTGGTGGGTTTGCACTAGTTCAATCTCTTTTTCCTATAATTTGGTTTCTACAACCATTGTAGGTTGGCTTCCACCTAGAAGTTCTCACTAGAAATATAGCTTTGAAGGTTGGACCTTACTTTTTTGCACTCTACATCCTTGGCCTTAGCCTCAGTATTGAGGAGGTCAATCATATCCTTCACCTTGGTGAGTTCCATCTTGGTCTTTTCTAGCTATCAGGTCACCTTGATATAGTTTATGGTTACATACTTCTATGTTTCCTCCATCATTTGACCCTGTCAGTGGGTATGGCCTAGCTAAGATTAAGGTTGACATATTATATGGCATAGTCCCGTAGCTGCATCTATCCTTGGGGTATGACTACTCAAGGGTCTAGATTAGTAATCAAAATGGATTGCTATGAAGGGTCATATAACAACCACATGTGGGTCTGCATAGTGGCCCTAGCCTAATTTCCCCTTTTCTTCTTCATTTGTGCCTCATTTTTCTTCCTTGTTGAGTATATATGTTAATGGTAATTATCTAGTACTTTAATGCTCTCCTCTATGAAGGGGATTCCTTGTAGTATCATGAATGGAATGGTTACCTACTAGTGCTAAGTGGCAAACCCTATTCTTATTGAGGCAAGTGAATAGAAAGTGAGGATGGAATGCGAGAAAGGTGGGAGGTCCTCGGATGGGGTGAATGGAAATTATGCCATGATGGAGGATGAGGTGGATGATGAAGGGAGAAGGGTCAAAATCATCATGAAGGAAGAGCTGAAAAAGGCTAAAGGTCATTTTATTCAAATAAAATTCCAAAACACTTTTTTTGAAGGATAATTTTCTTGACAAAGTGGACCAAACAAAAAGTTTGAAGAGTATTTTTCAAGCAAAGTATCCTATAAAATTTTCCTAAAGGGTCATTTTTTAGTAAATTGTCTCAAGAGAAATTCTTGAATGATCATTTCTTCAACAAAGGGCATGATACAATTTTTTTGAAGGGTTATTTCTTTGAGAAAGTGGTCCAAAACAAAAGATCTAAAGGGTTACAAATTCCATTTGAATTCAAAACCCTGAAGACATGAATTATTTCAGACATTATATCCATAATAAATTATCCAAGGTAAAGAGCAAACTTAATTCTTTCAAGAAATTATCTTGTGACAATTTCCCCAGATATTTTTCCACTGTAAAAGAGCCATAAACAAATTCCTTTAGAGAAAGTGTCCTAGACAGAAAACCCACAAACAAATGTCCATTAAAATGTCTAAAAGAAATAACCCAGGGATTTTTTGATCCATGAATTGATAGTTTTGCACGTCAATTGATAGGTGTATGATGTCAAATTCAAGACATGGAAAATGACCATTTAAGTTTGAATATCTTCATGATGGTCTAAATGAGCATAATTTGTAGAAGCAGTTGATTGTATAAGAACACTCTTGCACAATATTGTAATTTTATTTTGAGATATCGACTAGGAGATACCTTGAACATGCACTTGATTGGAATTTTATTTCAAGGTATCTCCTAGGAGATACCTTGAAGGACCTTGAAATACCTTCCATTTTGATTGTAAATGTCCTTTCAAGGTATTAATATAACCATGATAACTTTTTATTGGGCAAGAACATTGATGCACGACATTAGAATTCTTTTTCCTAAGAGATACCTTAAACATGCACATGATTGGAATTTTCATTCAAGTTATCTCCTATGAGATACCTCAAAGGTCCTTACAATACTTTCTATTTTGATTACAAAGGGTCTTTCAAGGGATTAGATATAACCATGACAACTATTTATTTGGCAAGAACACTAATTCACACTATTAGAATTTTCTTTTGAGATATCTCCTAGAAGATACCTTGAACATGCACATGATTGGAATTTTTTTCAAGGAATCTCCTATGAGATACATAAAAAGGCCTTATAATAACTTCCATGTTGATTTCAAAGGTCCTTATAATGGATTAGATATAACCATGATAACTTTTTATTTGGCAAGAACACTGATGAAAACTATTGGAATTTTCTTAAGAGATACCTTGAAGGTCCTTGAAATACCTTTCATGTTTATTTAAAATTTGCTTACAAGGGATTAGATATAACAATTACAAAATTTTATTTGGAAAGAACACTGATGCACACTATTGGAATTTTCATTCAAGATATCTCCTAGGAGATACCTTGAACATGCACATGATTGGAATTTTCTTTCAATGTATCTCCTAGGAGATACCTAAAAAGACCTTAGAATAACTTTCATGTTTATTTAAAATGTCATTAAAATGGATTAGATATAACCATGACAATTTTTTATTTGGCAAGAACACTGATACGCACTATTAGAATTTTCTTTCAAGATATCTCCTAGGAGATACCTTAAACATGCACATGATTGAAATTTTATTTCAAGGTATCTCTTAAGAGATACCTCGAAGGGCCTTAGAATACATTAAATTTTGATTTAAAATGTCCTTTCAAGGGATTATATATAACCATCAAAACTTTTTATTTGGTAAGAACACTTATGCACACTATTGAAATTTTCTTTCGAGATATCTCCTTGGAGATACCTTGAACATGCACATGAATTAAATTTTCATTCAAGGTAGCCCCTATGAGATACCTTAGAGGACCTTGGAATACCCTCCATTTTTATTTCAAATGTCCTTTTAAGGGATTAGATATAACCATGATAACTTTTTATTTGGCAAGAACACTGATGCATGCTTATGGAATTTTCTCTCAAGATATCTCTTAGGAGATACCTTGAACATACACATGATTGGAATGTTATTTTAAGGTATATCCTAAGATATACCTTGAAGTGACTTGGAATACCTTCCATGTTTATTTCTAAGGTCCTTGTAAGGTATTATATCTAATCATGACAACTTTTTATTTGGCAAGAACACTCATGCACACTATTGGAATTTTCTTTCAAGATATCTCCTAGGAGATACCTTGAACATGCAAGCAATTGGAATTGTATTTCAAGGTATTTACTAGGAGATACCTTGAAGAGCCTTGGAATAAATTTAATTTTTATTAAAAATGTCCTTGCAATGGATTAGATATAACCATGACAACATTTTATTTGACAACACTCATACACACTATTGGAGTTTTCTTTCAAGATATCTCTTAGGAGATACCTTGAACATGCACATGATTGGAATTTTATTCTAAGGTATCTCCTAAGAGATACCTTGAATTTCCTTGGAATACCTTTCATGTTGATTGCAAAGGTCCTTATAATGGATTAGATATAACCATGAAAACTTTTTATTTGACAAGAACACTGATGCACACTATTGGAATTTGTTTATTATGAGATACCTTAAACATGCACAAGATTGAAATTTTATTTCAAGGTATATCCTAGGAGATACATCAAGGGGCCTTATAATAACTTACATGTTGATTACAAAGGTCCTTTCAAGGTATTTGATATAAATATGGCACCTTTTTATTTTTCAAAAACCTTGATGCCAGCTGTGATTGTTTGTAAGAATGATGCATGGCACTCCTGCAACCAAGTAAAATTAGAGGGCCCCACCCAAGAGCTTGAAATGAATAGAAATATTCCATGTGCCATAGTACAAAAAAATCATCACATTAAGCTAAATTTTGAGATCCCCTGAGAATAATCAAAATGTGCGACATGTTAAAATGTAGTAAACTTTATCTTTAAAGCTAAAATTGACAACAAATCAAAGGAAAATCAGTATTAAATTTGAATTATAATGCAATTGAATGTCAAAATCAATAGATACAGGCATCCCATAGCCTTAGATCATTCTAATATTAGTCTAAATATGAATCAGATCTGAGTAGTTTGACTTTGATGGGTGCTATCTAGGTTGATAACAAAAATCAAAGGAGATCTATTAGTCTTTCTTATTACAAGGGAACTTTCTTTTCTACCCTACCTTACTCCCTCCTTTTGAACTTTTTAAAAAAGAATCACTTTATATGAATTCTCATTATGTATATCCATTTATTTATTTAATAGTTTTAGATTATATTGGAAAATACAAATCAATTTACATCATAACAAATTCAAGTAGATTGTGTCATTGCCATATTCTTGGTGTCCCTACAATAGGGTCTACTTGTACACTAGAATGTGGTAAGTTGTAACCACCTAATCTCTCCATCAAAACTAAGTGAAGTTCTAAGGTTTCACTACCATATTCCTGTTATCCTTATAATCTGATAAATGTTATTCTGTTATTCACATTACATCTTTGACATAGACTCACATCAATAATCTGAAAGGCACTGAGGATGAATCTAAATATTCTCAACCTACTATTTCATGTCATGTAATTTTAGGTATCAGTACTCTTCCAAATATTAAGGTGGATGGTTTCCTCAAGAAATAGAAGTTGACTATGTTTATTTACTCTAGGTGTACACACAAATTCATCAATAGTAAGTTGGATACTCAATTGAACTATTTCATTTACGTAGCTACAAAATCTCAAATCCTAATTACATGAGGGTTATAGCCAATTTTTATGGTAAATGTCATAGTATAAAGCTATGGGAGAATATATATTATATTATCTTATGTTTTCTATTATAATGAATGGGGCTAACATTTTATTTGGATTTTAATGGCTCAACACTTTATGCACAATTGAGATGAATTTTGAGTAACTATTCATGCTCATTTATTTAGAAGGAATGGCATTTCAACTACATGGTTTATTGTCTAAATATACACAATTAGTTAATTTTCACCAAATGATTAAGATGATCAAAAAAGTGCAAAGTAATTATTGTGCAAATATTTTCCATAAAATTTAAACCAAATAAGGAGTCTACCCATATTGAATTACAACTGGTGGAGTCTACCCATTTTTGTCTTATGCACTCACTTGACTCCTTTGACCTCTTTTCCTTTTGGAAGGTCAACTAATTCCAAAGTCTGATTTCTCTCTATGGTAGAAAAAATAGAATGTGCAGGCCCATATGGGAAATAACCAGCAATACTAAGTAAAACAAAAATTGAGACTATGGAGATAGTCTAGACCAAATAACAGTGTTGTAAATGCTCTAAATAAACATACAATAAGAGATGAAATAGGGGAGGAAAGAGTTATAGCAATAAAACATGGAATTTGCATATGTTAAATTCACCTAAAATACTATTACAACTTGTTTACAATGCATAAACTTATACAGCTATAGCTATTCAAAAGACTCACAATAGCAAACTTGTATAGCTATAGTTATTCATAAGACTCACAATAGCAAAATTTATATTTTCCATGCTTGAAATTTTCCATGTCAGGCTTCAAATTTTCCATGTTGGGCTTCAAATTTTCCATGCGAGGCTTCAAAATCTGATTTTCATCATCAAAATTTTTAGTGTCCAAATTTACAATGGCAGAATCTCTGTATCCACAATGATTTCATGACTACTATCACAATTTCCTTAAAATTAAGACTCTTTCATATGTGAAAAAATATACTTCTTGAAAGAGTAATTACTGAATATAAAATTCAATCCCTTAAAATAATAAACTCACCATTAATCTCATGGAGTGAAGTTACATTACATCCAAAGGAAAACTACCATTATGGTAGGGTGATCTTCACATGTATTTTGATATCGATCCCTGAATAAGCCAAATTTAGTTTAAACTCAACTATCATTTTATTTGATATTTTGGTGTTTATAATTGGATAATAAAACTAATGCCAAAACATGTTAAATATTCTACAGTCTATTTCTATTTTAAAAAAATAGGTCACTCCTAAATGATGACATTTTAATTAAGAGTGAACCCTTTATTAAATTTTAAAATGTACTATCATTGACACCTTGCCACAATATGAATCATTTGAATATCACCATTTTAATCTCTATCACATTGATTTAAAATGATGTTGACATTGACTTAAGTGCAAGATTAATTGCTCAAATAAAACCATCTTAATCTCACATTAATTTGACATGCTTAGAGAGTACTTAAACAAGGATTTATTTATTATGATGTAACTATTAGAGATTTTTTCCACCAATGAAGCTACTCAAATAGGATTTTGACATCCATTGAGAATATAAAAAATATTAATTATCCTAAAGTATTCATTTCAATGAATATCTAAATCATGTAGAGTAAATATCACCATATATAATTTAATCTCACACATTAAACATGTATATTTAATTACTAATCAATGCTATAATTACTTTGTTTAAATTATCTAGTTGTTAATCTCACCATATTCCAAGTGGAAAGAGCATTTAGACATCAATGGGTCCTTGTCAGGTTATAAGTTGGTCCTTTTGGATGGTTTGGGTGATTATCTTTAATTTTTTTAAATTTGAAACTATTAAATATATAAGTTATTAACATTATTTGATTATAATTATTATTAAATGTCAGCTTGAATCATCCTAACATTCATCATTTGGGTTGCTATTAGTTTTCCACACACAATAAGTAATAAATAAATAATAATCAATATAAGTAAGCACTAAACAACCCTATTAATCTCCATCATTTCATTATTTTAGCCATCATTTTATAATATCTTATGTTTTCTATTATACTGGATGGGGCTAACATTTTTTCTGGATTGTAATGGCTCACCACTTTATGCACAATTGAGATGAATTTTGAGTAACTATTCATACTCATTAATTTAGAAGAAAGGACATTTGAATTGCATGATTTATTAGCTAAATCTAAGCAATTGGTTAATTTCACCAGATGATGAAGATGATTTTTTTAAAAAAGTACAAATTAATTATTGTATGACTATTTTCCATAGAATTTAAACCAAACAAGGAGTCTAACCATATTGAATTATAACTAGACCTAGAGTCTACCCATTTTTTTCGTATACACCTACTTGACTCCTTTGACCTCTTTTCCTTTTGTATTAGGATTTATAGTAGGGATCACTACTGCTTAGGCCAACCCAAAGCCTCCCTGAGCTCGACATAGATTATTAAAAATTGTACTATTTTTTATTAACAATTGATTAAAGTATATACAGGTAAAGTATTTAGAATTGCATTTATTATATTTTTTATAAAATTTTATTATTATAATTTAAAAACCATGTTTGCCTGAAAAATTATCATGCGTGTGCCCCTTTAATAGAAGGCTCACTGACATCACAACTAGACACACTCTAGTGGGCCAAAAATATTATAATAATATGAATCTTAGTTATTTCATAACATAAAGTGATAAATAATGAATAAAAGGCCCAAGTCAACACAAATAAATCACACATTTTAGATAGAGTAAAAAAATATATTCAACACTATTAAGATTAAATAACTAAAAATAAGGATCTATAGAAATGATAGTAACAAATATGGTCAATGATTCAGACACTCTACAACCTACTCTATATTGATCTATTATCGCTCTATAGTCTATGTTCTATAAAAACTAAGAATATGTAAGAATAGGAATATATTTGGTCAAACCTGTTCGGCAATTTTTGTTCTTCTTTAAAATGTGTGAAAATTATATAGACCCTATTTTTCAATGTAAATTTGAATTTCAAATTCTTCGAGGACTCCCAACTATTTTTGAATGTAAATTTACCTCGAGAATAGTATGTTTGAAGTGAAGGTAAGTGATATATTTAATATAGTGAAATGATATTTATATAGTATATTAAAATATATAATATTTATTGAAAATATATACTAAAAATATATATTATATAATGTAATCTGAGGTAAACTAAAGCTCCACATCCTCCTTGGAAATACCTCTTCAAACTTCCATTGCTATGAATTTTGTCAAATTTCCCACTAGTGGATTGAAATTCAATTCCCAAATTGAATTATCCTTGCACAGATAATAATCCAACTCTCCTTGGCTTGATTACATTGATCGTAGGTTTGAATTAGGGTTCTCATAATTGATAGTGCTTTTTTGAAGTTTTATACAGAGCTCTAATAGTGGCAATGAGTCCAAATTATGATTTTTGTGATTTATATTTTGTTTAGATCAAGAATTTATACATTTACCTTTTACATGTTCACAAAATCTTTAAATCTATCATGTCTTGTTTATGTGGTGTCATTGTGGTATCTCTATGGCATCTAGCTCATTAATATTTAAAAGTGATAGTTTCCTTTTGAAAAAATCCTCTTTGCCTCACTCCATCAGATTTCCTTAAATGGATCAATGTGGATCATTAATCTCAATCTAAATGATCAAATGATATTAGTTATCTTGTGATGCCCCTTATAATTATTGCACTTATCACTATCACATTTGTTCTAGATTTGTTTAAAAGTCCACCTTCATCTCAAATTATTGGATCTTCCTTGCCTAGATGAATGTACTCCATTCAATTTTTATCTAATGGATTATGTCCTTTGTTTCATGTATCATTGATCAAAATGTGTACGCTCACCTAGGTACCTTTGATTTCTTGAAAGATTCTTGAGCTTTAATTCATGGCCCATAGTTTTGACACTTGTTTTTTCCACGCTTGCTCTAAGATCTTTTAACTTTTTAACTTTTATCATTCCCCATATAGTTAGTCATCACATTTCTTACAATAGGGGTTAAAACCATATCATTTATCCAATTAGGTAGGGATCCCATGGAGGGGGACGTTGCTCCTATTTCTAATGAGTAGGTGGCCCCATAAAAAATGAAATGTATGGTATAAAGAAAATTTAGAATCTTTTCTTAAAAGTGAGGAGCTAAATATTTCTTAGGTAGAAAGTTTAAGGGGGTGAAAAAAAGTGGGGGTTGGAGTTCTTCATATGTGCTTCTATTTTGTAGGAAGATATTCTATGAGTTGTAAATATATGACTAGACAAAATTTATGTAAACTTTAATTATAAATAAAAATATAATAATTTTAAATATTATATCCTATAAAATAGCAGCATACACTCAAAAAATTTATTCCATGAGACAACTTTTTCTATATATACTCCTCAATTCCCTCTGTACTACCCACTAAGAAAATTTAGGAGCCCCCTCCCATGGGACCACTTCCTTAGAAACACCACCATAATTGGTTTACATCAAATCCTTCTCCTCATCTAATTTAAGTTCTAGTGCATAGAGCACCATAGGATATGCATTAGTGTGGTTGAGTAGCAGTGTTAATTGGACCATCTCCATTTTCACTCTCATAAGCATTAGGCTGTTACAAGAGGGTCTCATTAAGTGCATGTAAAATATCAATCTCTACAACATCCTTAACTCTGGAGGGGATTATCTCAGGCTAAAGTGGTTATTTTATAAAGATTCTCATAGGTTGATTAGGCACATGATATGCACCCAACCTATCATGTCAATATCCTTTTTACTGACCCTAAAAATTCTTATTAATCAAATTAATAAAAATATCCATTTAGGATATTAAACTTGTATTAAATTTTCCTCAAAAAATATGAAGGAGCCTCATTGTTATTAGAAGGTGGGATAACATAACTATCCACCATTAGTCCCAAAAATTCTTTGTCATCAATGAATGGTGGCAATAGTGGATTGGAAAATGTTTGAATTACATTACAAGTGGCACATTGGTTTTTGGATTACTAAATAATGAGATTTTTTTTATCTCTCAAAGTAACCACTAACAATTTGACATTATCATACTCTAAGAATTACATCTCTCTCTATAATATTCCCATCTGTCAATTTGGCATGTTACCATTTAATCAAATTAACCTACAATAAGGTAGGGGTCCCATACTGAGGGATTGTTGATTATTTTTGAGGGTGTGTTGATGAGAAATTGTAGGATTATTTTTCCTAATTTATAGTCTTACATTCGTTAAAAATTTGTACAATATACATTGCTGAAAAAAATTAAGAGTAAATTAACCTACCCATTTATGAATGTAAATTCACCTTGGGAGTATTCATGTTAAATTTAAGTCATGTCACAAGTATTGACAACTCAAACCTTGACCAAAGAGTTAAATCTCAAGCATGTTATTCAGATTTATGGCCACATGAGCCTTGCATGATTATTCAAACAGTGTGTGTAATATTTAATATTGAGATCCATAAGTGTGACAAGTGTCACCATTGTGGGAGCGTAGTACAAAGATCAAATGATGTGTAGGACAAGTGTCTTCAAGTAATATAGAGTACAATGTTGGTCTATATAAGGCCAATTTGGGTATCGACTTCTTGCATAGACAAAATGAGTCATTTTCTATGTTCTAGGATCTGTTCAAAAAATTCAATCTTGATTTATATTTCTCATTTTTTCACTGAATGTGCCTCCCTAAAATAAAATTTCCATAACATCCAAGATTTGAAAGAAGTTTTGTGTTAAAATACAACTATACTATCCATAGGTTTAAACTTCGTGACATAGTCAATGAAATTATGTCAAGATCAAATAGAAGTATACAAATGTTCCTTCAAACTATTACTATAGACCCATACACAAGATCGTACCTATGTGTATGATTGTAAATGATTATATTTTTTTCTTCACCATGAGAAGCTAGTAATGGTGAAAATCTTTCATCAAATGCATAAAAAATAGTATTATCTTATCTTCATTATACTAAGTCTATTAACTCTAATGTGAATCATGTCATTCTTCATGAGATCTGTGAAGTCCTTGAATACACAATATCCTTGCCTTTGTTGATAGGTTTTAAAAATTAACATATAATCCAATTGCATACATATACATGCCAAGAGACCTCTATTCACTTCTTCTATAAAAAATTGTCATGTGTATCAGTGTCCATGATATTTAATTGAGAATCCAACCTATAAATTATTTTATATATTTTCTATTTTGGTTGATTCCCAAAAAAATAATCTTGATCAAGCTTTATTAGGCAATATTCTTGGCAATGTTCAGGATGGTGTTGTGTCTTGCACAGCCTATCCCAATTACTACATGTATTTGAATATAAAAATACTATGATATATATATTATATGTCAATTATATTTATTTAATAACTAGTATAATTTATGTGTGGGGGTGGGGGTAAAAGGGGTTATGTGAAGTGAAAGAGTGTAAATCAATAATTAAACCTACTAGTTACTATAAACCCATGATAATTTTAAAATAAGTTCATATAAAATAATTATAGGTGCAAATCTACTGAGATCTAAATCACCATGTAATTATTTAGTCTATGATGAATTTTATTCTTCATGTAAAGAGATATCTTCTTATCACAATCTACATGTTAAAATTATAATTCCCCTGGTTTTGATCAAGGGGCATATATATTTTATGGATAAAGAACTTAGTTATGGGTCACTAGGTTTTTTCTTAGTGATTGCAATGGAGAAATTTCTTTTGTTAAAATGGTGCTAAAAAAAATAGAAGTGATCAAGAAGAATTTCAGGTTTAAAAGTATGATAAAAATTTGATGTGGACATATATGTTCGAAAGAAACTATCTATTCCTATGTGCATGCCTACTATTATACCACCATCAATTGTTTATCTTATTAATTAGTAATGTTACATCTTCAAAAAATGTGGATGAAACTCCACTTATTATGCAAGAGCCTAATATTAATTATTTTTAAATCATTACCATTGGTTCGAAAGTTCTATGATGATAATTTTACTTCTATTTCAATATTTGAACTTTTACAATTTTCATTGTTTTATGGTCTTTTAAAGGATTATTGAACATTTTCTAATTCTCATGATCCCTTAGATGTGATCCAAAACCCATGGTAGGAGACCCATCAAGTGTAATTTATTGTGACAAGTCTATTACTATTTTAATGGAATAAAAATCCCTGAATTATACAAATATAAATTTATATACAATCTATAAGTGAAATATATATATATATATATATAGACTTATAAAAGTGTTTTGAGGTAGACTGCTTATTCCTCACATAAACATAATTTAGATAAGCGCACACAATCCATTCCCAAGATTTCTTTGAGTTAATGGGTATGATTTTGTGTCACTTATTTTAATTACCATTTTGGGGTTAAATTTATCTTCAAATATTAGTTTGTAAGTTATAGAAATGTGACTCATCCTCATAGGTATTTGAATTGGTGAATTAAATTATCTCTAAGGTATTAAGGGTTATTTTAGATAATATGGACTTATGTCCCTAAATTAGATGAGAGATAATCTTTAAAAATGAATAGTTTTTGGGTTTTGTGCAAGTTACACATGGAGAGTATGGTAATAATTTGGATCTATTCCCCACTTATTATATTTAAGAGAATTTAAAATTATAAAATTTTGAATAATGTAGGCATATTATTAATATTTGTTTTTCAATTAGACTATAGATAAGTCCAAATTACTTGAAATAGTCCCTTATTCTTAGGGGGTTAAAATTTAAGGAGTCAAATACCTATTATACAATTTTCTTATGTTACATCTTCAAAAAATGTGGATGAAACTCTACTTGTTATGCAAAATCAGATTATTTCTAAACCATTAGCATAATCTCTATGTCAAAATTACAACTCCCTTGGTTTCAAAAAGGGGCATCTATATTCACTAGATAAGGATCACAGTTTTGGGTGATCAAGTTTTATCTTGGTGATTGAAATGGAGAAATTGCTTTTGTTACAATGGCACAAAAAAATTAGAAGTGACCAAAAATAATTTTGGGTTTAAAAATATGAGAAAAATTTAAACTATACATATATGTTCAAAAGACACCATTTACTCCAATGTGCATGCCTCCTACTATACCACCACCACTTGTTTCTCCTAATAATTAATAATGTTACATCTTCAAAAAATGAGAATGAAACTCCACTTATTATGCAAGAGCCTAATATTAATTCTTTTTAAATCATTACCATCGATTCCAAAGTTTCGTGATGATAATTTTATTTCTATTTCCATATTTGAACTTCTATAATTTTCATTGTACGATGGTCCTATAGTGGATTATTGAACATTTTATATTTATTATGATCTCCTAGATGTAACCCAAAACCCATGGTAAGAAACCCATCAAATGTAATTTGTTACATCGAGTCTGTTGCTATTTTATTGGAATAAAATTCCCTAAATTATATAAATCTACATTTAGATACAATATATAAATACAAAGTCCATATATATAAATACTATATATAGACTTATTAAAGTGTTCTAAGGTAGACTAATTATGCCCTCACATAACCATAATTTAGATAAGAACACACAATCATTTCCCAAGAGGTCTTTGAGTTACTGGGTATGACTTTTTGTGACTTATTTTAATTACCATTTTGGGGTCAAATTCACCTTCAAATATTAGTTTGTAAGTTCAAGAAAGGTGACTCATCCTCACAAGTATTTAAATTAGTGAATTAAATTATCCCAAAGTTATTCCTATGGGGGTTAAAAATTTACTTATGTTACATCTTCAAGAAATGTGGATGAAACTCCACTTTTTATGCAAGAGGATATTTTTTCTAAACCATTAGCACATCTCTATGTCAAAATTATAACTCACTTAGTTTTGATAAAGGGAATCTATATTCACTAGATAAGGATCATAGATGTGGGTGATCAGGTTTTGTCTTGGTGATTGCAATAGAGAAATTTATTTTATTACAATGGTTCTTAAAAAATTAGAAATGACCAAGAAGAATTTTGGGTTTAGAAATATGATGAAAATTTAAAGTGGATATATATGCTCAAAAGACACCATCTATTCTAATGTCCATGCCTACTACTATACCACCACCACTTGTTTCTCCTAATAATTAATAATGTTACATATTCAAAAAATGTGAATGAAACTCCACTTATTATAAAAGAACCTAATATTAATTATTTTTAAATCATTACCGTTAGTTCCAAAGCTCCATGATGATTATTTTACTTCTATTTCCATATTTTAACTACTATAATTTTCATTATACTATGGTCATGTAGCAAAGTATTAAACATTTTCTAATTCTGATGAACCCCTAGATGTGATCCAAAACCCATGGTAGGAGACCCATCAAGTATAATTTATTATGATGAGTTTGTTGTTATTTTATTGAAATTAAATTCCCTAAATTATACAAATCCATATTTAGATACAATCTATAAATAAAAATTTTATATATAGAAATACTATATATAGACTTATTAAAGTATTCTAAGGTAGACTATTTATGTCTTCACATAACCATAATTTAGATATACACACACAATCATTTCCAAAAATGTCTTTGAGTTACTGGGTATGATTTTGTGTCACTTATTTTAATTACCATTTTGTAGTTGAATTCATCTCATAATATTAGTTTGTAAGTTCAAGAAACCTCACTCACCTTCACAAGTATTTG
>JARHVA010001952.1:722500-742500 GCA_037957365.1 Torreya grandis
ATGACCGAAAAAGATCAAAGACTTTGACACTTTTGACATAAAAATGATTCTTGACATGAGACTCTTATATCACAAAATCTTAAACTAAAATTATGCCAAAAAATAAATTATTAAAAATTGACACACTAAAATCTAAATATAAGTAAATAAATTTTCAAAAACATATACAACTTAATATAATTCAAAATATTCTAAATAATAAAGCTAATAAATAGACCATATAAAAATCTTAAATAACTCTACATGACTCTGATATTAAATTAAATATGAAACATGAAACTATAAAAATTTTAATAAAAAATCCTTAAATGAATTTTGACATAACCGAAATACTTCAAAACTTTAAATATTAAAAAACTAAATTAAATCTTAAGAACAACAGACTCACAGATTTTATTTTTCAAATAAATAACACTTAAAGCTATAAAATCCCAATGATAAACAAAAATTACTTATACCTAAATTTCTAAAATTTTAAATACAATGAAATATAATAGAACAAGATATATAAAACATAAACTCAATTAAAAATATACCTAAAACGAAACCTAAAACTTGCAATCCTCATTCTTCTTTGAAAGATAGACCATCATGGCCGAGATAAAATTATAGGTTGTGGGTTTGATTGGATCTTTTTAAAGTTGTCAAATAGAGGATGCAATCATGGAGATTGTAGGTAAGACTCAATGCACCAAGGCTGAGCCATGCATAAGATAATCTCATCATTATTCTACCTCCCTATTCCTTATTTTACATGCAAAACAACTCTTTAAATTTTGATAATTTCTTCACGAAATTTTTGGTTTTTCTTCCCTTTATATTTGACTTATAATGCAATTTTAATGGCCTAATTTTTTCAAATAATGAAAAAGATATGATCATTTTCATGAGTTCTATTAAACTACTTTTATCCATTTTTCTTTTTCTTTTTTTTTTTTCTTTTTTTCTTTTTTTCATTTTTTTTTAAATAGTTGATCTTGAATGCAAAGCTAAAAAAAATGAAATGGAGAGCAATTAGAGAAGACATATCTAGATGATGGTTATATTATGTGGATTCATCCTCGTCTACAAGGGATAAAATCGATGTGGAATTCTTTGAGGCAAGTTATATCTCATGCTTCAAATGGGATCCGAGTTAGAGATCCAATGAGATTCTTCAATTTAGAGATCTCCAATGTAAAACATCCCAGCTATTTTACTGTAAGTTAATACACCTAGCCAAAAATTAAAAAATAGAACCTAATATAAAAATATATATTTTTAGATATTTAGAATGAAGACTGTGAACATAATGGATGCACAAAGTGTGGAAGGAAATGAACATGATGGAAGCTTATAAGAGAAGGATGTAGATGGATGGTGTATGCAAGTATCTTTAGATAGAGTCTAAATTGTTAAACCACTGATAGTATGCAATAATAATGAAAGGACAAAATAATTACTATTGTATGTGGTATGCATAACATAGCTATTGTTTATGTCATTTTGATGTATATCATCGTCAATGGAAGGTACAGAGAGGTCAAAAATGGGCTTGCTTTGATACCAGATAATGAAGTTTCCCATTACAAGCAGAGTCAAAGGCTCAAACATAATTTTTTAGTCTCAATAACCCATTTTATTATTCAGGAACAATACAAATATATAAGAGACATTTATCCTATAATTGGGGATGTTGTGATCCATATAAAATCTTAACCTATTAAACTAATAACAATATGAGATATTTTTTTTCTATTAAAAATATATCTAAATAAAAAATTATATTGTCCAATAATAGCTTTACCATATTGAACATACGATAACTAATGACCAATAGTAAATAGTTATTTAGCACATAGTAAAAACTAATTACCATGGGAGCTCTAAATTTCCAACATACAAATAATTTCATCATGAGACATATCTAAGGTGAATATGCTATACAACATGTGATTAACATTTCAAAATCCAAATCAATTGTAGATTTAAAAACTCTTCTATGGAATATGACCATAGCATAGACTATTACGTTCTAATACCTCGATCAGAAGTTTATGAACTATATGAAGCCAATCAACTCTAGTAATTGATTTATTTTTTTTGTATGGTTGATGTGATAAAATCATTCAATATTTCTAAGTTTTAGGTTGGACTTGATTATATAATCCAACCTCACCAGATTATGTTATTTCAATTTCAATAGTTCCAAATATCTCTCTCTCTCTCTCTCTCTCCTCTCTCTCTCTCTCTCTCTCTCTCTCTCTCTCTCTCTCTCTCTCTCTCTCTCTCTCCTCTCTCTCTCTCTCCCTCTCTCTCTCTCCTCTCTCTCTCTCTCTCTCTCTCTCTGTGAATTCAATTTTATCCTTGTGAATAGTTCCAAATAAATTCAATTTTAGATTATATAAATTGATTATAAACTATAACATACTCTTGTTTATAGATCAGTCACTGGCAGAGCACTCAAGTTGGCTACACACAAATATAATGGGTGCATACACACCTAGGTATGCATTCTTTTCATTTATACTATAAATTTCATTACTAGATTAAAGGGGGTGAAATTCAGACACTATTTTATGATTATATATTACCTCAATTTGTATACTTGGTAAACCCAAACCTTGGTTTTTCCTCTTATTTCTAGACCCTTCCCACTTCTACAAGTCTTGCATCTGCTCTATCATTTTCCCCTTGGCCTATCTCTTAGTTTGACCATTCTTATGTTGATAAAACAGACCTTGTCTCTTGCCTAGAATACTTAAAATATAATTATATTCCACTTCTGAAAATTTTGAACTTGTACCTATTCCCTTGCTCCCTAGACACTTATGTTCAAGGTAGATACTAGCATTGATGTTAATGTCATGTCTTGATACAAGTGTCTAGTACCATAAAAGTCATCCAATTTTTAAAGGAAATGTATTGTAATGGTCAGCCTAAGTTATTTAATACGAGTTATTATCCAAAGGTATTGATATAAATAAAATATCAACTCTCACTCATACCCTAACCTATGAAACACCTACCAACTTCTTGTCTGCTCATAAGATAACTTACTAAAAGGCATTCAATCAAGTACTCAAGTGAGCAAAGCTTCCTTATTTTCTCATATTTTCATATCAGTGATAAGAACAATACATCTATAATTATGAAGTAGTAGAGGAGAAGCCCAAGAGCCTAAATTACAAATTTATAAGTTAGGTCACTATTGTAATTTTGCTTTCCACATATTTCATGATTGACACATAAGCTAGTCCATAGATGAGAACTACATTATTTTAAGGCCCTCTTCTAGAGTATTGGCTATATAGGCAATGCCCACTGAGATCGACACTATATGCCCACTAACCCATTTTTAAATAAGGTCACTATCAAAATGGAGAACTAGGGTTTTGTCATTTGATAAGGAGTGACAATATTTGACCCAAATCTAAATGTAGCAAAGTGAATGCAAAGTGAAACCCAAAAGTATCTAGGTGGTCACATATTTTCCAAGTAGATATTCTATACATGAAACTTACATCAAACCCAATAGTAGCATTGATATAACCATTATAGGTTTATTTTAGTGTCCGAAGCACTAGAAGCATCATATCCAAAATATGATGACTATTTTAGAATTATCTTTTAGCCTTATTCCTATATGTTCTAGATCCAACATATGTTAGCATCAGAACTAGCTTAGTATATTACTTCCTTATGATTTCCATACGTAGCTTAGTTATAATTTTCATATTTAGATTATCTCAATTTTATGAATTCAACATATGCTTATATCTGATGTTAGCATCCAATTGGCCTACTATAGATCTGATTATCACCCTTGTGCAATTTCACTTTTATAAACCCCTTTAATCAATTATAGGGCTAACAACAAGATCACCTAGATCATTTTAGGTTTAAACACTCACACATATATAGATGTTGTAATAGTATCTTTATCAAACAAAGGGGCATGTGTCCCCACCACATCTACTCTCTCCATAATCCCTTTTGACATAAAACTATTAGACACATGTCATGTCAACACATGAAATGTCTACTCTATGATAAATGACCAATACTAATCACCTCCTTCATCAATCAAACAAACATGATTAAATACCTAAATTATCAATAAACATCCTACTTTATTATACACTAAATTTATACATACCACCTATTTCCCCAAAAAAATATAGCATATTTACTCTCAAATCTTTTATTCCTACACCTAGAAATAAGTGTGCCAACCCATGCTAGATCCAACACTATGTATACTCATATGTACATCCTAATCATATATATCTAGTATCTCCACTAAGACATCTCTCTCACCTACTACAATGGGAGTTGGCTCAATCATTTAAGGTCAATTGCATTCCCCCTCTTGAGAAGGTACCCTAACTATCCATGGATAGATAAGTGGTGATAGAGGAACTCCATAAAATACTCCAAACTTGTGAGTAACTCGCTCCATTTAAAATTTCTCATATGCACATAAAACATAGTCATCAATATAAAAACTCACTCAAATTAGTCTTAGATCTACAACATCCTTTGTCTAATCCACAAATCCATGATATGGACTCCATAAGATGTTACCATATGTTATTTGATCCAAGACATGATGACAATCCATCATGCTTATCTAAGCAACATGTGTTCTGCTTACCCACCTCTAAGCATACATCCATGGATGCTCTCATCTAGATAAAAACATCCCAATGAGACTAATAACCATTCTATGATCATATTCCCAATGTTGAATAATTAATATTATTAGTTTCTTTTTTATAGTATTTTAGTCATATCCTAAGTCGTAGTTATATGTGCATTTATAATATTTATAAATGCAATTTATCCTAGATTTTTGAGGTGTCACTCACCTCTCTAGTCCACTTGTTAGATTTGGGAGTTACTTTCACAAGTAACTTCTTCCCCTCACATAGCACACGCATCTTTCCCACTTGTAATAGTATTAAGACACTTGTCATACATGATGTAGCTTGCCTTTGTAACTCATTTTCTCTCCTAGATCTATATAAAGATCTCTCCTCTCCCATTACTAAACACTTACAACATAAAACACTCTTGTTGATCTAGTATTATTATTGAATTATTGATGCTCTTTTGGCCTAATATTATTCATATCCTATCTTCTTCATGATATTTTATTTGAAGATTCATTGTTTCAAGCTTTTAATACCAATGTGGGTTTTTCTTTATTCGACAGTTTCCCCACTTGTCACCTTTATCTCAACATTGTGGCTTGGCCTATTCAATATGATGTTATTCTTTTGCATTCATTGTTTCATTTATTTCAATATTATTTCTACCTAGGAAATAAATATAATATGATATCAGAGCTCTAAGGTTGTCTCATGTTGATTTTTGAGGTTTTTTTATAGCTTTGGAGGTGTAAGTCATTTTTTTCTAAATTTATTTATATATTTTGGTTATAATACACTTTCAAATAGGTTTTGTTCACATTATTTTCCTAGTTTTATTTATTCAAAAACCCTTCTCATATATTTTAAATAAAATATTTTGCAAGATTAAAAAAAGGGGGGACTATTCTTTTTATGAAATCTAGTTTTAGTTTTTAACTTTTTTTGGATAGCTAATTTGATCCTTTGTTATGTATGGTTTGGATATTTCTCAAGCCTATATCTCTCAGTAATGTTTTTTGCATTATTTTTTATCTTTGGTTTTCATTTATTACTCTCTAGTTTGATTAACTTATATCTCAACTAGTTTTGTCTTTACTTATGTATTCAAGTTATTTATAAGATTGTTCAAATTTTTGGCACTTTCATATGCATTTTTATCAAGTTATTTTGTATAGTATTTGGATATTTACTCTATTAGTTTGGATTTTTATAATGTTATTCTCCTTGCCTTTTGTGCTTTATATTGTGAAGTGAGGCAATTTTTTCACTTGGGGTGCTTCTTTTAAGGTGTCATGCTTCCTTCTTGTAACTTCCTTTTTCATGACTTTGGACCTTTTTTATGTTTGGTTAGTATATTTTTTTTCTGGTTCTATATTGCACTTCATTCTCTACAGATTATTTAACCTTTGAGTGTATTATATCATTCTCTACACATTATTTAACCTTTTATGTATTATATTTGAGCCAAGCTCTCTTCTTATTTATAAATGCTAAGGTTCAGGTTTTTATTTAGCTCCTTTCATATTTTTAGTGATTTGGCTTTGCCTTTTCATGTAGTCCCTTTCTTTATTATTTCTTTGTTTTCATTTTTAGCTCTGGCTAATGTGTGTTTACTCTTTGATCTCACCTTTGAATATTTTAAGCTATTTGTGATTTGAGCCTTTCATAATGGGTAATTGATTTTTTTTCATTCTCTCTAAATTCCATTTGAAATGCCAAGTGTTGTCTAGGTTTGTAGAGTCATTGGCTTACTTTGTAATGGTTTTTATGTATTTAATCTTACTCCTCTCAATTTAAGCATAGTTATCCTTTTTGGTTTTATTATTTTTTTAGTGTTTTATGATTGAACTTTGTTATACCTTATCTATAATTTGTATATTACCTTCTAATAGCACCTCTCTCTATCTTTATACAGTTTGGTGGCATAGTTAGATATCATCTGCACCATATTTTATTTTTTTTATAACTTTTACTCCAACCTTTCTATCTATGTATCTAGTTCACCTTGGTTTACTTTTGGTAACATTATTTTGTAATGTTTTTTATTATTTGTTCTGCATTTTTTCATAACACCTTGGTAGTTGGTCTAAGAATTTTCAAGTGATAATATTATTCCTCATGAACTTTTAACACATAATACATGTTGGTTTCATCATTATCTGATCCATTTTTGAAAGCATTTATTTTAATTCTCTAATGTTCACTTCTTTAATACTTATTTATGTATAACACTTAGTTCTATTTTTTTCTATTCTAAAACTTTTTGAATTCATAAACTCTTCATTAAATTAGTGATATATATTATCATATTTTTTATGCTTATATGCTTTGGTGTATAATTTTAATGCACATCATTATTATATCCCTCTTGTTCAGACTTTCAAATTTAATAATTGAAAATAATTTTCTTACATTTTTTACATTCATATTCCTTTGGAGTTAATAATCTCCACTAATAAGTATCTTTCATTTATAGCTTTTAGTGGTTTTAATATATCTATTTTACTTAGAATTTTATTTATTAATGAACTTTCTCTTTTTTAAAATAAGTTGAGTATAATTGTTTATACGGTTTTTTAAGAAATAAAAATCATTTTTTTCATTTAATCTAGCTTCAGTTTGGTTTTTTGGTATGGACTTACATATAAATGTTTCTTTGCTCCTCACATTTGTTTATAAAACACCAAAGTCTTGTTTTAGTAAAACTAACATTTGTTTAATCCTTGATTAAAAATATTAAATCACTGTGCTTTTATTATGTTAATGATAAAGGATGTTTATGGCCTAATTCTTAAGATTGACTTATTTAAATAAGTACTTCTTCCATGCCCATATTTTGGAGCTTTGGTGTGAAATTATCTTACAAGGTTCTTCCTTTCAAAAGTTCAATTTGTTTGAATCAATTTTATTCAAAACCTTGCTTGTGAGTTATCTAAGTGCTTTGTCAACATTTGTAAGGTAGTTTCATTAGTATTCTCACCCTTAAATTTTCATCTTTATTTGCATCAATGGCATTTGAATTATCCATTTTATTATTATTTCAAAATGTTTCATTTAATCTCTATTTTAAATATGAATAAATTATTATTCTCAAACATGAAATTAAATGTCAAAATGATATAATTTCTAATTTTCATAAGTCAGTTATTGTATTTCAAAATGCTTTTAAAAATCAAATGACAAACATGCAATCCTCCCTTGACACCTTAAATGATAAATTTTCATCTTTTGCATATCACACTAGCTCTTATAATGATGAAATTGATTGTGCTTCTCAAATGCCTCAAACTTATTTTAAAACTTCTTTTACCAACCCTAGCCTAAATATATTGCATAATGTGGGCTATTCAGGTGATGGGAATGGTAAGTTGAATATGGTATCCTTGAACCTATTTTTTCTAATTCTAATGCAAATTTTAAAGGTCTCAGTTTTGGTGATTCAACTTATTCTCGTGTAAATTTGACATCTTATTGTCGTCATCACCACATAACTTGTAATACAACTTATTTTGATTATAATGTTTGGAATGCTCATGCTTTGTTTAAAAATTTTAAACCTTGTGTGTATTGTGGAAAACATGAGCTTTACATTTATAAATGTTAAAAATTACATCTATGTAAATGTTGTGGTAAATCCACTCATGACACTTTTCATTGTTAGAAAATGAATAAATCTTCTACGTTTCAGGTTAACACTATTATATTCCTAAAGAAAATAGATCTTCTAGAGATTTTTATGTTTCTTCATGTGATGTTTGTTCGATTACTTCTTAATGCTTATCTTTTACTAGTGACACATCTTCTTTATCTCTATTTTGAATAAAATCAAACTCTTGTATGCATTTATTACTTTTTGTTTTGAAGGAAATATGCTTTGATTATGTGGACTAACTTATTTTCATGTAGGATTTCACACTTTGTGATGGAAGTTGTCTTTGCTCCATTTGCCTTGTTGTACATCTATTTTTATTACATTATGTATGTAGATTATATTTTTGGCCTAATAGTTACTCAACTTGAAATGTTGGTGTTAGATTGTTTGTATTTCACATGTTGTGGATCATTACTCCCTATTGGTCTTTGTTCCATTTGACAAAACATGATTCTTGAATATTATTGATGATCTCACTTTCATCCTTATAATTTTTATGATAGATTCTCTTCTATTTTCTCCTCTCAAACTATTATAATTTCTATTGAATAAAGTTTCTATTAAGGGGTAGTATTATGTAATTTCAACTCTTTTATTTTTTGATAAAAGGTTTTGTCCACTTTTGTAACCCTAAATTAATCTTAACAGGAAGTTTTGGAGAAATAATATTATTTAGGTCATTTTTATATCCTTTTAAGTCTATCATAAGTCTTAATTATGTGTGTATTTATTATATTTATAAATACACTTTATCCTATCCTTTTGATGCATCACTCACCTCTCTAGTCCATTTGTTGGATTATAGAGTTAATCTCAAAAGTAACTCTTCATCCCCATATGACACATACATTTTTACTACTTGTAAGAGGATCAGGACACTTTTCCCACTTATTGGATCTTTACCTTGTAATTTGTATTCTCTCCTAACTCTAAATAAAGAGTGCTCATCTCCCATTCTTAAAAATTTACTACAAACAACACTCTTGTTGATATAGTCTTTCTCCTGCATTATTGATGCTCTCTTGAACTAAAGTCATTCTTCTCCTAGCTTCTTCATGTTATTGTAACTAGAGATTTAGTATTGTAATATTTTAATACTATTGTGGGGTTTTTCTTCATGGTTTCTCCACTTATCACCTTTATATCAACATTGTGACTTGGTTTCTTCTAAGTGATGTTTTTATTTTGCATTCATTTGATCTTCATTTTATTGTTATTTTGATGTAAGAAATAAATCTAATACCCAACAATGTAAAAAGGTGTCAAAACCTAATTCTCCACCATAATCCTCTTGATTAAACTTATAAAAATCCATATATATATGGTTAAAAATGGTACAACCCAAAAAATATCTAATCTTATACTCTGTTATATGATGAAAAATGTCAACCATCTTGTATGCAATGGATACTCCCCACCCATCCACCCACAACCACAAAGGTATATAAAAATCCATAAAGAATCTTTACAATTAGAAAACATCTAAAACAATGATCTTTGATAATAATATTATGGTACCTCTAATGGCATACCCTCTACCCCTATCATATCTATTCATATATATGTGATCATTGGTACCAACTATTATCTCTACCACTACTCAATTACCCATAATTGATAATCATAAAATGCACCACACATCCTCTAAATTTATTATCATCTTACCTTTGAGAAACAAAAATGTATAAGTATCTAAATCCCACCTCCCTACAAAATCTATCATCATATTCATAAGACATGGCATTAGTTATAAAACACATATATCACCCAATCCTTCAACATAAATAATGGTAGTATCCTCCTCTAAAAAAGGCAAACCATAAATAGTCTACATAATGTGCCCTTGAAGGAACTCTCAAGCTATAATATTGATTGCATTAGTTACTGAGGCATTCTCCAAATTACCAAAAAAATAAAAATTGTTTATCAGTTGCTCCTTATGTGCACTTTATTCAATCCATACCCTCAAAACATGCTTAATTTTATCTCATTATCATTTTAGTGAAAATGCTTCATTTTCCTAATGTTTATGTAGGTTCACCCACACCTTCATTAACATTTATCTTATGCATGAAGTTCCTAGAGTCACCAATTACATCACAACCTTGAATCACTTAATTAATGGATGGATGTTCCCTAATTTTTTGAGTTAATTAGTAGATATATATTCCCTAATTTTGCCCCCAAATTAATTAGTGGATGGATGTGCTCTACTTCTGACCCCCCCTCACATCCTGATCCTTTTGATGGATTTTGAGATTGTCAAAATTATAAAGCAAAATTCATATGTAGTGAGCCACCCATGCACCATAATTGTCCATCACCCATACACCTTCATCGACATGATTTCTCTTTACCCTCACCCACGCTGCATGTCACCATCAACTTTTATCTTTTGCATTTTGATGTCATCATTTCTCTTTTACCATCTCCATCAAGATCAAGATTTCAAGACTTTTTAGATTGTTGAAATTGTAAATCAAAATTTACTTGAATTTCAATGTAGATGTCACTATAAAATCAACATTAACTGTTACCAAAATGTCATGGCTACCTCACTTTAATATATTATATCAACCATTGTCAAAATGTTATTCCAACATCAACATTGATCTCCCATGTAACCACATCAAAATACACAAAATAAAAAACTAGTAACCCATGAGAGTGGGCATGGCTACATGTAAGTACTTCCATAAATGTATGTAAATTGATCAATGTACAAAATTTTGGATGTCTATTGCACATTTCTATATTTTCTTGACTTGGGTGAAGGCTTATTTGAATGTTATATTGAATCTTCTCTTTGTAATTATATTACATTTTTATTTTATAATTGAAAGTGTTGTAGTTTAGTTAGTGAGGATGATCATTGTTTATATTCATCCCATTAAGGTACAAATCCCTTGATACAAAGATACCAACATTTTATGTAATTAAATAATAACATATAATACCTTAAAACATAAATAGAAATGAAAAATAAATAGAGGAGATGAGAAATTTAATCTAAATAAATATTCAATTTAATAAGGCTAAGGTAAATGTAAGTTTTAGTGATGGTTCTCAATCTAGCTTAATTTCAAATGATGTTGTTGAGAAGCTTAGTTTTTAAACATATGATCATCATCATCCTTACCCTTTTGGTTGGATGAAAAGGGTGTATATATTTAAGTGACTAATAAATTTAAATTAAAATTTTATATTAACCCACAATACATTGATGTGATAATATCATGTGTGATTCATCTTAATGAATTCAAAGTGGTGTTTTATCATATGGATGTTATTTTCATGAGATGGACAACATTTATGGATGGTTCAAGGATGAAATCACATATAACATCAAGGAAAATCAAATAAAGCTCAAGGATTCTCTAGTAAGTGTTGGCCAAGAAAAATACTCACTCAAGAAAACAAGAGATTCATTTACTTATTTTTAAGGTTAATCATGAGGATGGGTAAGGTATTTATAAAATTTATTATTATAAAAAATGATGGATGATTTGTTTCATTATTTCCAATAAGTGTACCAAACTCCCAAGAGTTTTCCTCCAAAAAGAGAAGTAGAACATGAGATTCAATTATTGTATATATATTCTCTACATAACTTTTTTTTTAATAAATTAATTTTTTAGCATAATGAAGTTAAGAAAAAACTTCAAGAGTTATTAGAGCAAGAAATCATACACCCAATTAATTTAACATGTGGATCACCTAATTTTATGGTATAAAATAAATATGAATCTTGGAGAATGTGCACAAACTATAGTTCCTTAAATAAGATAACCATAAAGAATAACTATCTATTTTTGTAGATTGATGAATTGATAGACCAACATAAAATGCTAAGTAATTTACCAAGTTGGATCTAAAATCAAGGTAACACAAAGAATTTATAAAGGAGGAGGAAATATGGAGGATAAAATTTAAGGAAAAATAAGTTTTGTACAAATGATTTTTACTTCCACTAGGGTTATGATATGCACCTTCTAATTTTATGAGATTGATGAATAATGTATTGATATATTTCATAGACATATGTGTTGTAGTGTATCTAAATGATATTCTAGTATTTAATTCTATATGGAAAGAACTTCTAAGTCATTTGAGGTAAGTCTTGAAAGTGTTAAAATAAAAATAGTTCTTATATAATATAAAGAGACGTGAATTTGTAAAAAAACCGCTCATCTATTTAGGGCATGCAATTAGAGAAAGAGAGTTGAGAGTGGATCCAGTAAATTTTAAAGCTAAAACTAATTATCCCAAGCCTAGGAGTGTCACCATCACTACAATAATAAGATTTTTGGAAGTAGTATATGTTGATACTAAAATTTGATTCAATATAGCATCTCAATCTTATACACTTGAAAAATACCAATCAAAGCTTTACCCTTTGGTCATAGACCTTCTTATTGTTGAAAGGCTCACATGCACCACTTCATTGTGTATAAGTGCTTATGTAAATTCACATAAATTGATCAACGTACACAATTTTGGATGTTTGTTGCAAAATTATATATTTACTTGACCTAGGTGAAGGCTTATTCAAATGTTATATTGCATATCCTCATTATAATTATATTACATTTTTATTTTATAATTGAAAAGGTTTT
This sequence comes from Torreya grandis, assembly GCA_037957365.1. Taxonomy (NCBI): domain Eukaryota; kingdom Viridiplantae; phylum Streptophyta; class Pinopsida; order Cupressales; family Taxaceae; genus Torreya; species Torreya grandis. The sequence goes on from JARHVA010001952.1 coordinate 735,403, forward strand.
AATTTAATTAGTGAGGATGATGGTTGCTTATATTCATCCCATAAAGTTACAAATTCCTTGATATAGAGATAGTAACATTTTATGTAATTCGATAATAACATATAATACCTTCAAACATATAATCATTTTTTTAATCTATTTGAATTTTATTTTATTTTTTAAATATTGATCAATGGACAATAATTAATACATGTATTAAGAGATAACCTTAGTTTTGCAACCAATGCAAATGCTTCCAAGGTATGTTTTAAGGTCTAGTTTTTGTAAATTAGTAATTTTTTAATTTAAATTTTAAATTAATTAATAAATTTATGAAAAAAAAATTCCAAAAAAATTATTAATATACATAAAGTCATCAAATTCATTAAAATATTCATATGTTACTATTAAATTATAAAATTTTATCAATTGGGTTACAGTCTAATAATGAGGATGATGGTTTAAAAAGTGTGGCCTAACCACCCACCAAGGTAAAAATTCCAAAAGATAATAAAAAAGGGATGAGGCTAGGATCATGCTTTAGGCAAATTTGATGGAATGGATACTCCTCAGTCCTTGGTGCTAAGCCAAATAAGCATTATGGCCACCTAATCCATGTAAAATCAAGGTTTCAATCCTTAAAAAATATTATATAATTTTCTTAACAATTTACTTAGCATATATATTTTTTTATCAAAAAATTTAAGATACTCCCCTCTATCATTATTATATTTTATATTTTTTAATCTGAAAATATTCAAGGAAAAACTCTCCTCTATTAATTATCCACATCCAACATATGGTAGGCTTAATTTGTCAGCTTCAAGGAGGGAGCAATTACATAACCATCCATTCTCATAGATTATTAGTTGCAAAATCGTCAGTTCACATTAAATAGTGGTTTCCCTTGCCATAATTGTATAAGTATAATGATGGAAGAAGAAGGTATATTCAACTATAAAAACATTTGGGAATACATTAATGCATAAAAGGACATTTTTAATATGATAAGAAGGATGAATATAGATAACACATTAGCAATTGAAGGTGGTATTTAATTGATTGTACTAAAGATTGGAAAAAAAAAATAAAGGCAAGATCAGTGAGAAAGATAGAAAATTGTGTGTTTTACTTATTCAAAAAAACTCTTTGTAATCTATCATTGGCCATAAGAAGGTATGAAGCTAGACATTTAGAAACTCTGGTTTGTTTTTTCCCACCTTAGGGTTTCCTAGACCAAAATATATGTCCTTGAATCTCCATGTTTTATGCTTAATGTTCATGTGTTATTCATTTATATTTAAATTATGAAAGTATTGCTAATTTTTACAACAACACATTACATCAATTCTATTTCATTTAAATAATATGAATTGTCATTTTGAGGAAAATTCAAAATAGAATGACACTGTGTGATTCTATAAACTCTTATAATAAGTATACTTAGAATTTAATAGGTCATTTTAAAAAAAATAGAGAAATTTAATATTTGGGTTACTATGGAATTTTTTGACCATGAAAAGATCAAAATAAGAATAATTAGTGTCTTGCAATCTTGATATTTCCACAAGAAGGTCGAATCAACATCTGAGAGAAATGGCTTAAGAGGGTGGAATCAATAGGTGAGAGATATGGCTCAAGATGGTGAAGACAATATTTAAAAGAGAGTTGTTACATTATAATCATGCATGATGCACTCAGAAAACACTATCACCAAACAACATGAACTCACAACTTTAAACCAATATTTCAAGGACATGGTGGTTCATTCTCTAGCCAAGAAGCTTGGCATTAGAAATAACTAAATCCATGAAGATGAAAAATAAGAAGATCTCATGGATAAGCATGAACAACCTCCTAAAAATAGAGGTAATGTTGAGTTGAAATATAAACATACTCTTTTCAAATTTGAGAATAAGGTTGAGATTAAATCCTTTTAAGAACAACTATATGCTAAAATTTTAGACTAATGGTTTAAAAAAATGATATATATTTTAATGTCCATAAAGTTATTTTAACTAAAAATATTTATTTTTCCAAATTTAATCAAAGGAAGTCAAGCTCTATTTTTTGGGAATGTTATCTAACATGTTATACAAAGAACAAAAATATGGTTTTGGATAATTGAAACAAATTCAAAGAATTTTTATGTTATAATTTTTATCCTATTGGGTATAAAATTGAATTGAAAATTGAGTGACAACATTACAAGTAAGGGGTAGGTCAAAGTGTGCAAGACTATACTATGAAATTTTATAGATAAGCCATACTCATGGGCTTAGAATTAGAAGATGAAGATAATTTCACCAACTATTTGGGATTTCTTCATATAAGTCTAATGCTAAGAGTCATCCCAAGTAGTTTGCATGACCTTGATGAGGCATGTGTGCAAGAATGTTATATTGAGGAAGAGAAAATGAGAAAAGCAGGAGGGACCTCAAACCAAATTAAGTCTAAAAATTAATTGAAAAAGGATAAAATCTAACCTTTCAAGGTATTAAAAAATGGCAAGAGGAATACCATATGTTTACATAGTTTTAAGTATTCAAAGAACCATTATATCCATTGTTTTAGATATATACATACTAACACTAAGTGTTAGAAGTTACATCCATAATTGTATCTACATAATTTTTACTAGGATGACTTTAAGAGGTTTGTGGCATCTTTGAAATAGAAATCTGAGGTGGACATAAACAAAATATTGATGTTGACAATAATACAGGTTACACCTATACCAACATACATAAAAATGAACAATAAATAGAGGAGATGAGAAATCTATTCTAAATAAAGATTCAATTTAAGAAGGCTAAGGTAAATGTAATTTTTAATGATGTGTATCAATCTAGTTTAATTTCAAATGATGTATAAACATATGATCATCATCATCCTTACCCTTTTGGTTGGGTGAAATGGGTGTATAGATTTAAATGAATAATAAATGTAAAGTAAAATTTTATATTAACCAACAATACATTGATGTTATAATATCATGTGTGATTCATCTTAATGAATTCAAAGTGGTGTTTCAAAGTTCTTACTTATATCATATGAATGCTATTTTCATGAAGAGGGACAACATTTATGGATAGGTCAAGGATGAAATCAAATATAGCATCAAGGCACATCAAACAAATCTCAAGGATTCCCTAGTGATTTTTGGCCAAGAAAAAAGACTCTCTCAAGAAAATAAGAGATTCATTTACTTATTTTTAAGGTTAAGCATGAGGATGGGTAAGGTATTTATAAAATTTACTATGCTAAAAAATGATGGATGAGTTGTTTCATTATTTCTAATAAGTGTAACAAACTCCCAAGAGTTTTCTTCTAAAAATTGAAGTAGAACATGAGATTCAATTATTGTATATATATTCTCTACATAACATTTTTTTAATAAATTAATTTTGGAGAATAATGAAGTTAGGCAAAAACTTCAAGAGTTGTTAGAGTAAGAAAACATACACCCAATTACTTCAACATGTGGATCAAAAAAATTTATGGTACAAAAGAAAGATGAATCTTGGAGAATGTGTACAAACTATAGTGCCTTAAACAAGATAACCATAAAGAATAACTATATATTTCCATAGATTGATGACTTGTTAGACCAACATAAAATGCTAGGTAATTTACCAAGTTATATCTCTAATCAACTTAATATAAATTTTCTATAAAGGAGGAGGAAGTATGGAGGATAACATTTAATTCAAAATAAGTTTTGTATAAATGGTTTTTACTTCCACTAGATTTATGAGATTCACCTTCTAATTTTTTTAGATTGATGAATGATGTATTGATACATTTCATAGATAGATGTGTCATAGTGTATTTAAATGATATTCTAGTATTTAATTCTATATGGAAAGAATATCTAACTCATTTGAGGTAAGACTTTGAAGTGTTTAAATAAAAATAGTTCTTATACAATATAAAGAGATGTGAGTTTGTAAAATAAACACTTATCTATTTAGGGCATGTGGTTAGAGAAAGAGAGTTGAGAGCAGATCCAGTAAAGTTTAAAGATAAAACTAATTATGCCAATCTTAGGAGTGCCACCATTGCTACAACAAGAAGCTTTGTAGAAGTAGTATAATTTGAAACTAAAATCTGATTAGATGTAATATCTCAGTCTTGTACACTTGAGAAATACCAATCAATGCTTTACCCTTCAATCCTAGACCTTCCTATTGCTGAAAGGCTCACTTGCATCATTTCTTTATGTATAACTAGTTATATTATAGTCCAACCCTATAATTTTCATGTCTTGGAGACTACTTGTAAACTAAAGAAAGTTTAAAAAATTATTTATATCCTTCATTATTGGACACTTGCATTTATACATGGATACTAGTGTCAATGCTAGTGTCTAGTTTCCTTATCAAGTGTTTGTACCTCAAAAGTCATCTAAATTGAAAATATTTCAAAACATATGGGCCAACATATTTGTCTTAACTAACCCTTCCATGAGAAACTTTCAAAAGGTGTGGTAAAAATACAAAACAAAGACCATTCATCATTATCAGATGCATATATAACAAATGCCAAGAAAATGTTAGGTTGTGCAGCTAAAAGCTTCATTGATGCAAGCAGGGAAGGAGGTTGCAAAAGGGTTGCAGAGTGTCACAGACACCGGTGTCAGTCAGGCCAACCGATGTAGGCAGGGTAGAGACAGGAAGCAACCGACGTCGATCAGAAGTCAGCCGGCGTCGGTGACCCCCAGGCAGACAAGGACCGATGTCTCACCTGTGGTTCAAGCTGCGAGTATATTACGGGCAGTTAGTTGACGAACCATGTGTTTACATGTTGAGGGCTAATTTTAGACTGAGAGCTATGGATCTAATTATTGTAATTAGGTGTCTAATTATTGTTTGGATGAGATCTATATATTAGACTCATGGTTGTATTGTAAATTAGTGCTAGAGAGTAAGAGAGCAATATTATAAGCTCCTTCTGTGTGTGAGGTGAGCAATGGTGTGTTCCTCCTAGTGCCACAGTACCAAGTGTGGGTAATGGTTTGGAGAATCAGTAGGGTTCTTCAGGAGTGTATGATCTTGGTCATCAGGTGAGCATGGCTTCTATAAGAGATCTACATGGTAAGTAAGATCATTGATTTGCAGGTGTATGTGTGTGCAAGGTCAAGGTTCACAGGTGTGTAGAACCAGATTGATTTATAAGTGTGCAAGATCAGAGAGGACAGCAATAAAATAGGGAGCAGAATCAGGTGGGATCTACTTGAAGTACATTTGTGTACTTGTGGAGTGCGTGGAGCACTTATGGTGTGCATGGAGCACAGTTATAAGGTGAACACCAACTCAGTGTTTGAGTTGGGTGTTGGGACCTAAGAGAGAGAGCTTTGAGGAGAGAATTATTGTTCACTTGAGGTGTGGGAAGCCTCTGAAGAGGTGGTGGAGAAGAAGTGGCATCTTATTTATTGTATTCTTTTCTGTAAGAGTTTTAATAAAAGTTGTGTATTGTCTCTCATATCTTATGTTATTTCTGGATTCTAGTTACTTGTTGATTTTGGTTAATTCTGCATATTAAGTTGCTTGTATTTGGTAATCAATTGTGTGCTTCCGGTATACATATCCCAACACGTGGTATCAGAGCTAAGGTTGTAGGAAGCAGTTTTGTGTTTGGTTATAGGTCACTCTCAGGGGTTTCTAATTGAGTGGGAGTAGAGCAATGGCAGATAAAAGTAAGCTAAGAATGGAGGAGTTAAAAAGCACAGATGGTCACTTACGGTCTTATGGAAAGAAAGAGCAGGTAAAAGAAGATTGTTGGTTGGTAGCAGATCAGCATGAAAGAACTGAAGATGTAGATGTTGCAGGGGTTATTGCACAGGATGCTTTGGAAGGTTTCTTGGATAAAGTTGAATCTTGGAAAATAGATTATGTTGCCTCTTTCCATGAAGCCCCAGGGAGAGGAGCTGGTGAGCCTTACCAAAGAATTGGCAAAGGGGAAGTGAAGCTGAAATTGCAGGCGGAGGCCAACACATGGGTGTTGAAGGAGGTCATGCAGGTCCCAGGTTTGGAGATGTGGCTAATTTCTTCAGAAGAGTTGGGTGATGAGAGATGCACAAGAACTCTCATAGTGGATACACTTGAATTAGCTGGTGGTAAGAAAATAGGTACTCTTTATCTACTTGTTTATATTATTGATTCTTCTTTTGTTGTGGAGACGTGTCTTCGTAGGCTTGGTCACATGAGTAAGAAGGAGATGCATGTTCTTAAGCAGAAGACAAATATATTTGACAGGCTTAAGAACTGGAAAGCCTTGGTGTTTATGGAGAAGATGGTGGATAGAGACCAGTGGATGGGTTGGATACTTCTGAGCAGGGCAGTTTGGACATGGGACTTGATTCAAAGAAGCTCACGGGTAAAAAGTCATCACTTATAGGAAAACATAGGTACCGGCGTCAGCAAGAAAATTGACATCGGTAGTAGGTAAGACCAACATCAGTCACGAGGACCAACATCGGCAGCAGGAGGACACCGATGTCGGCAGGGTTGGTAGTCAAGACAGGCGTAAGAACTGATGTCAGTTGGATGCAGACTATGTGGTGACCGAGGTCGGTCACTGTAATGAATTTTGGGTGGACAACAAGTTGTCAAGGAGTCTCAAATGCCCATATGGAGGACTGAAGACGTAAGTAGGCCTCAAATTGATTGTTCCTCTTCTTTATACTAGTTGTTGATTACAAAGTAGGAAGGATCTAGGAAACAGTGGGAGCATGGCATGGAGAGATTGCAGAACCAAGTGGAGACTTGGTAGGGTTGCCAATAGGTATGAAAGCATAGAGATGAATGGATACCTTAGTTGAAGAATAGAGAGAACGGACACGTGAGATGGAAGGCTAGGTCATATGGTCTTGAGGAAGCTGCAGGATAGTGGTACAGGTTTTGATAGGGGGATGACAAAGCATGACTTTAGTCAATGTCAGGGTAACTACTGTTGTTTGACTTACTAGGTGGATGATGATTGCAACATCATTCTATTGCTGTATGTGGATAGTATGCTAGCTAGCAGGTTTGTACATACAGGGTTTTGCTGAGCTAAGGGTAAGATTAGTTCAGTGGTTTGCTATGAAGAATTTGGAGCAACAAAATTCTTTGGCAT
>JARHVA010001952.1:752500-777500 GCA_037957365.1 Torreya grandis
AAGTTTGAACCGTTTAGGGCATTTTATATTTTTGACCTAAAATGTGCATTTGAGTGCAATTCAAGTAAGATTGATAATTTCAACACAAATGGTGTTAGGAATTGGATGTCTACTTTTGCCCTTATTTGAGAAGGCGTAGTGAGACATTTAGGTGAAGTGACATCTTTTCAATGAAATGAGTTGTCAAGAATAAATTGAAATAGACCCATGATTCCCCCTCAAGAGGACATACTAGGATGGTAGAAAAGGATGGACTCTCAAAAAGAGAGAGAAAGTAAGAGATTAACCCATAGAATAGATCACATCCAAATGAGCTAATTGATTGCACATGTGATTACCATCAATGATCAAAATATAATTAGAGGTATAATAAGCCCTAGAGATAAGGGGAATGGGAAAGATACAATACATCAATGTAAGGGACACACTTTAAACGTACCCAATTTGAGAGTACAAGCTACATACTTATGACATTGATCAATCCCAAGACACGTTTCACACTAAAATATTGCCATCATGGGATTTAATGTGGAGATATTTGAATTAGAGGAAAAGAGAGAATGTTCTACTTTAGGAAGGGAATCACCACTAGAATGGGGCCTCCAAAGAGAATATAATAAAAAGTACTCCAGTAGAGCAGATGTGATCATGATAAAATAGTTTTTCCCTAGTAGGGAAAATTTCAATCATTGATAGATTATAAATAATGATTTCTACCCTATAGAGATGATTTGATTCAAACATGGTTCAAAATTTTTGCCCTAGCATGGGTAATTAGAAAGCAAAATATCTCAAAGATATAACCCAAAATATAGGTTAAAGTAAGTGGGTGCAAACATACATGCGATGGTGTAATGGCATTGAAATCCATATAAAACCAAGCATATGAGAATGCATAAAGTGATGAGGAGAGAGATGAAAATAATAATGAAGATAGTCAAGCTAATCTCAATATAAATTGAGTGTTACCTACATAGTTCTATGGACTCATGTTCTAACATGAAATTCAAGCCAATGTAGTTCACCCAAGTTTGGGAGAGAATGAATGAGAAATGATGAAAATAGACCAAGAATTTATTAAACTCACAGTGTATGCAAAGAGATGCATGTCTAATCATAGAGCTGAGTAATAAAATTCATGATACCTAGAAGCCTAATTCAATATCATGAGCCTAGGTGTTGTAAAGTGTTCTTGAGAATCATTCATTGGAGCTAATGTTAACATTGAGAGCTGAGCACAAAGTGCTTACTATATCAAAATAAATTAGGCATCATAAGTATGAATAACTTAGAATTACATAAGATTCCAATTGTACTAACCCAGTTCAAATTTGAATATCTATAACTAAGGATAATGGTAAAATAATGACCAAAACTAGAGTTACAACAATTTACATTTAAACTAAAAAAATGAAGACAAAAAAAAAGATAAACATAAATGAACCTAAGTTGAAATCAAGATATGATCAATCAAGACTTAAGTAGGAAAAAAAAAATTTAAAAACAAAAGTCAAAAATGTCTTAACAACATGAGACCAAGATATGAATAATCAAGATCCATGTGGACCATCGAGGCATTCTTAAACACAAAAGAGAAAAGCAAAATCAAACAAAAAACAAGACACCAACAAGAATCAAATAAAAAAATGGTCTAAGAATAGTTTAATAACATAGGATGAAGATATAAATAATGAAGATCCATGTGAATCATCAAGATTTTCTGAAACACAAAAGAGATAAGCAAAAAACAATCAAGGAAACATAAGACCAAGATGAGACAAGAAGTAATAAAAAGAGAGAAGGAAAAGAAATAAAAGGAGAGGTGAAAAAGCATAATCAAAACAACAAAAAAACACAACAAAACACCAAGAGAACGCAAATAAACACACACAAACAAAAACCAAGTTAGTGTTGTTTAAATACAAATGTTCATGTATGTGTGGTAGAGGCGTTACTTTCTACCACATCATAACAAAGAATAATGACATGATAATTGTTCCCTAATTAAAGAGGAACAATGAGTGAGGAAATGGGGGAAGAGAAGAAAAAGAAGAGATTAGCTAAGCTGACTCCAAATGTATAAGACAAGTGGATGTTACGTACATAGTTCCATGGATGTATGTTCTAACATGAACTTCAGGCCAGATGTAGTTCTCCCAGGAAATGGGATAAAAGAAAGATGATGATCAGAATAGCATGATTAATGTTATAGAAGAAATGGAATATATAACAAATAAATGAGAATGGTCAGGCAAAAAATAATCTGATGAAATGATAAATAATGATCTTGCAAAATGGCAAGTGTATGGGATAAGATGAAATGAAATGGTGTCTATGTGCTTACAAAATGGCAAGAGCATAGCATGGTAGAATGGGAATGTTCAAATGTATATAATAATGAGACAATGTTTTTATTATTTTTTTGATCATGTTTTAATTTTTTTGGTATTTTCAAAGTATTTCTAATGTTTTTGGTGTTTGGGATAAAATTTTCACAAGGTCGAACCATCTAATTGAGGAGATGCACATCCCAAGAGTAGAGATTTCAATAAGATAGTTTTAGCCTTTATTTTTGGGTTCAACATTCATATTCTTCTGGTTCTCTTTAAAAACTAAGTCACCAATCTCAAATTATCAAGGGAAAATGCATTTTTGTAGCTCCTCTACAATCTATTCTAATAGGCCTACAAGTTTTCTAAGGCATCCAAATACTTACCATCAAGAAGCTATGGTTCATGCATTCATGAGGCTCTATAGTCTTCATTATCTTCAATATGCTCTAGTGATATTCTTAATGATGAGATCTCAATCTCAACTAGGATGATAGCATTAGTGCCAAAACCAGGGGAGTATGGAGTAGCTCTAGTTGGGGTGTGATGATTGGTTCTATAAGCCTAAAGGGTAGGAAAGAGTTGTAAGTCCCAATTACAACCAACATCATTGATAATTTTCTTTAAGATGGATAGAATGGTTTTATTTGATGCCTCAGCTTGTCTTTTGCCTTGCGGGTTATATGGAGTAGATTTTTTGTGCTTGATCTTAAATTTTTCACAAAGAGATTTCACATCTTGGTTCACAAAGGGTCCACCATTATCAGATATAATATAGGTTAGGATGCCATATCAACAAATGATATGGTCATGAATGAATTTGTCTATTTGTTTCTTGGTAACATAAGTGAGAGGAATGGCCTCAATCCACTTGGTAAAGTACTCAGTTACAGTCAAAATGTGCTTATGTCCATCTAAAGATGTCAAGTTAATTTTCCCAATGAGATCAAGACCCCATGTTGGGAATGGCCATGGTGTTTTAATTAGCTATAATGGTAAGGAAGGTGTATATATAAAGTTTCCATGTTACTAACAAGGAACACACTTCTTTACATAATTACAAGCATTTGTCTCTATTTTAGGCCAATAATAGCCTATTCTAAGGAGTTTCTTTGCTATGACTACACCATTGGTATGGGCCCCACACATGCCTTCATGAACCTCCTTTAGTGCTAGCTTGGATTCTCCTAAAGATAAACAATGAAGAAGTGTTCCATCATAGCCTCTATGATAAAGCATGTTTCTAAGGAGGATATAACATGTTAAGCAATGAAGGAAAATTTTTTGTCAGTTGTTGGAAAGGTTGGCAGGAAATACATGACTATGAAAATAGTTATAAAAATCTTAGTACCATGGTAGCTCAAGTGAGGGATTAGGATCAGAAATAGTGCATATCCTCTCTAAATATAATAAAATATGTGTTGGTTGAAGAATATTTTCAATTAGAAACTAATACTCTTTAGCACTTTCATGCATTTGAATCATGGAACCAATTATTTCCATGGCATCAATAGATCTATTGTTGACTCATGAAACTTGCTCAAAGTGTAGAGATTTAAAATGTGTTTTGAGGTTATCAATAATTTACTTATAAGGAACAAGATTATCATATCTTATTTCATATTAGTTAGTTGTCTGATTTATGATTAGCTATGAATCTCCATAGACCTTCAAGCTTTGAATATCCCACTATATAGTAAGATGGAGCCTTACAACCAATGCCTCATATTTGGCCATATTGTTTATACATTGAAATTATATATGGAATGCTTTGGGAATCAAATTCCCCTATGGCATGATCAATAATATGCCAAATTTAGACCCTCAAGATGTGAAGGATCCATCGAAATAGAGGGTCCACTATTTTGGTTCTTGTGATGCTTGTTCTATCATCATGATAGAATCATCTAGAAGGTCAAAGTTGAGAGGTTGAGTGGTCGTAATAGGAGCTTATGCAATTTGGTTAGCAATAACTTGTCCTTTGATTGCATTTTGATTCTATTACTTAATATCAAACTCACTAAAGAGCATAATCCATTTAGCCATGCATCTTTGAAGAGTTGCTTTAGATAAGAGGAACTTGAGAGGATTTACCTTGGTGATAATAATAGTTTTTTTATTTAGCATATAATGTCACAATTTTTGAGTGGTGAACACCATAGCTAAACATGCCTTCTCAATAGGCATATAATTATGTTCATATGCTACCATTGTGAAGCTTAAATAATAGACACCATGTTCCTTATCATGATCATCATGTTGAGCCAAAAGTGCCCCTAGTGCATGTTTTGTGGTTGATATATAAAGAAGTAGTGGCTTTCCTTGTGTTGGAGGTCATAAGAATGGTGGATTGGCCAAGTATGTTTTAAGCTTTGAAAATGCTATCTAATAATATTCATCCCACTAAAATGTTATCCCTTTTTTTAATATATGGATAAATGGATGGCACTTATCTGCTAATTGAGAAATGAACCTATGTATAGACTAGATCTTTCTTTGTAGACCTCACAACTATTTAAGATTGTTTGGTGGAGGCATTTCCATAATAGCATTGGCCATTTTAGCTTCAACTTTAATATTTCATTATGATACAATGAACCCTAGCAATTTTCTTGATGTGACTCCAAAGACACATTTCTTAGGATTCAAGTAGACTTTATATGCATGAAGCCTCTCAAATACTCTTTGTAGAATGTCGGGATGTCTAGCTCTTGTTCTTGATATTTCTAGTATATCATCAACATAATCCTTGATAATGTCATGGAAAATGGCAGTCATTGCACATTGATATGTGGCTCTAGCATTCTTCAAACCAAATGGCATGACTTGGTAATAGAATGTCCCCCATGGAGTGGTGGACATAGTCTTATGTTGATCTTCAGAGGCTATATTGATTTGATTGTAACCAAAAAATCCATCCATTAAGGATAACATTTCATACCCAATGGTTGAGTAGATGATCATGTTGATGCTAGGTAGAGAAAAATCATCTTTGGGGCATGCTTTGTTGATTCATGAAAATTAGTACAAATACATATGCCTAGGTCTTTTTACTCACTATTAATACGTTATAAACCCATTCAAATTAGTCCAATGGTCTAATAAAATTATCTCCTAACCACTTTTCCAACTTGGCCTTAACTAAAAGGGTGATGTGTGGATGCATCTTTCTTAATTTTTGCTTGATCAGTTTAGCACCAAGGTGAACAACAAGATGATGCACAACTAAATCTAGGTACAAGCCTAGAATGTTGGAATATTCCCATGCAAATATTTCTATATAATCCTTAAGAATGGATATAATATGTTCACATTTTGCTTCAGTAAGGGAAGCTCCAAGATAAAAAAAATTAGGGATCCTCATGGGTTCCCAAATTTACCTCTATTATGCTCTCCATAATGAGTGTAGATCCATCTTCTATAATTATAGGCAATGTATGATCATGATCATTTTCTTCTATTATATATTCTTTTTTTTCCTCCCAAATATCTAGATAATATGAAGAATCAAAATCTACCTTCTCAGGGAAAGGCCAATTGGTAAAACCTCTGGAAACTCAAGAGCAAGATGCTCAAATATTTGATGTTGTTCTGAAGAGATGCTTGTACTAGCTATGGAGCTTAGGCTAGATGGACTTTTTATGTCCTAAGGGGATGAGCAAACATTCCTACTTGGGAGAAACTAAAATAGGTTTTCACTCATAGGTTTATCTTTTTCTTTACTTTTTCCCTCATCAACAAGTGCCTCAAAGAGGTTTTCACCTACAGATATTGATGTTTATTCTTTATTAGGACCAAGAAATTTTTCCTAATCTCCAAATTAGGTAGAAGGATCTAATGAAAAATCAAAACCCTACTTATGATCACCAATGGGGAATGCATCTTTTAGGCCCATGTATTTTGCAATTGATTCTTCATTTTGGAACTCATCAAGGCATATGACCAAAAAAAATTTATCCCAATATATGAGTTCAGGATGGCAAAGGCATAGGTTATAGTGAGGATTTGCTTCAAGATGAGAAGCACCATTGGTAAAGATATAATGTCTTGCTTCAAGAAGGGAAGCACCACTCAGATGGGTTTTTGCTTCAGGAATGGAAGCTCTAATAGGTGTTATGGTCAATATGTCATTTGAATCAAACAAATTTGAGTCATCAAGCTCAACAAAAAGGTTGTAATGGGGTATTGTGTCACTACTAGTAGTCTCATTACTAATAACTTTAGAAGAGTCACTATCAAATTTCATGAGGTCATCCTCTAGTGGTTTAAATATAATACCATGATTTCAATTGATAACTCCATCTAATAAGGGTTATAAAATTCCTTGTGCTCATGGGCCAAGGCCTTTCCCTATATAGTCAAGATGATCCATTTTCTTGTTAGGGATAGGATACTTTGAATTCTAAAAATAATTAGCAAGGCCTTCAAAACATAACCAATCTCCATCGGTAAAATCCTCTCGATCTTTATTTGGTACAATTTTAGGTATAAAAACCATAGGAGGTTTTAGTTGTTTCTTCTTTAGTTTCCAAATCTGATCAAGTTTGTTAGGAGTTGGGGAACTTTTCAATTTACCAAATGTTTTAGGGGATTTTGGTAATTTTACAATATGGAGGATGTCCTTCAAATGGTACGTGGAAATGCCTATGTCTTTAATAATAACCTACTTGGCCAGAGCTATAGGAAATGGATTAATTGAAGTGGAGGCTAGATCACTAGGGTCTATATAATTAGATGGAAATGGATGAGAAATGATGGCTATGTTCTTCTTTGTGATGAATTCAGAACCTAGGCAATAGTTATAATTATGAAACTTTGCTTCAAGATATTTGCAATATTTATATGGTTGTTGATCAATGGGAATAGTAAATTTGATCCCATCATGGGGAAACTTAAGGCATTGGTGAAGAGTAGATGGAACTACCTATACTTCATGGATACAAAGCTGACCAAGAAGTATGTTATAAGGAAGCTCAATATCAATAATATAGAATAATGTGTGATGATAAATAGACCCAACCATGGCTGAAAACCAAATTTTACCTAATGACTCCCTCTTGGTGTTGTCATAAGCCTTGATTGTAATAGTTTTTGGTTGAATGTCTTTATCCATGTAGCCTAATCATCGTACCAATTTAAGAGATATGATGTTTAACCCTGAACCATTATCTATAAGAACCCACTTGATCTTGTGATCTGTAATGAATATCTCAATCTATAGTGGGTTATTATGGTTTGGGCTGAGAGTGGATATGTCTTTTTTATCAAATGTGATTTGCCAAAATGAAGACAAGTGTCCAACTAGGTTCTAGAATTGATCAAGGTTTATATCATTAGGCACAATAAAATCTTGCAAAAGTTTGTTGAATATGGTTCTATGGACATCAAATGTCCACAAGAGTTCTAATATAGAAATTTGTGTAAGGTTTTTATCTAATTTATTCATCAGACTATAGGGCCTTTGAATTGTGGATTGAACTATTTTAGTCTTTGTTGGGATAGTATTCAGATTTGGAACCATTGGTACAATGTTCTCATTAGGTTTTATAGAACAAGTGGATGAAGGGCCTTAAATGGTAACTCATGGGCATCTAGTTGTGACTGCACAACCTAGAGGTGGCAAGGAGTTATTATAATTACAAGAGGAAGGAAAAGGGCCTTGATGGTAACTCACAGGTGACTAACTATATTGCTATAATTTTGGGTCAATGAGGAGCTTTTATAATTAAAAGAAAGGTGTTGTTGTTCAGGATTAGTAACCCATGTAAATAGAGTAACAACATGATAATGTAAACTTGACACAATATTACTAGGGGGAGAGGGTGTTGACCCTATAATGATGGGTCTCATGCTACGAAGAACCTAAGATTGGCCACCTGGTTTTATAGTAATAGTGGTAATATGGGTTATAAAAATGCATTATACAATATTATTATAGTAATAAGGTATGTTGTTTTAAGCCACATTATTAGTATGGGAATTATGATCAAGATTATGCTCATCATGATTTTGACCTTATTTTTTGTTATGATTCTACCTCTGTCCTTGATTGTGACCATTTTGATTATTTCTTGGTGGTGGTGGATCATGTCGAGGAAAGGGGTCTTTATAGATTCCCATATCCTAATTTGTGTCCTGATTAGGGACCAACTTAATTTCTAGTTCACCACTTTCAATAAATTACTCAATAATATGTTGTAATTGAATGCAATGATATACACCATGACTAGCCACATGATGAAAGTTACACCATTCATTCTCTTTGTACCAATTTGGTTTTGGTTGATCTTGAGGAAATGGCCTTGATACTGGCCATACAATTAAATTAGCTACAATGAGCTTTTGTAACACTATTTCAACCGATTATCCTAGCTTATTAAAGACTCTAAAATTGTTATGAAATGTCCTATAGGGAGGTTGTCCTTGCAAAGTAGGTAATAGCTTTGGGAGAGTTAATTATACATTTGGAGGAGGCACAATGTGTACCATTTGTACATGTTTTGTTTTAGTTAGCCCATTTCCAACCATGTTCTTATTTTTGTTAAAGCCTTTAGTATTATCCTACATAACTATTTGAACTAGTGATTTAGTCTGATTAGATGTTTGACCTTGCACAAAAATCTTAACAAGGCCCTTAACAATAAGAGCCTTCTCAATCTGCACTCCTTTGTCAATAATTTCTTTGAATGAGTTAACACAAGCTAACTATATATTATGCACAAATTTAGGATGCAAATTTTGTGTAAAGATATTAGCTAATTGTTTGTCTAGAAAATTATGTTTAAAGTGGCTTGCCAATGCTCTCGACCTTTACAAATATATGGTGAAACTTTCACCATCACGCTACTTGGCTTTGCAGAAGTCAACAATGGTTAATTCAAGTTCTATGTTATATGAGAAATGGTTAATGAATATTTATGATAATTCATTCCAATCTACAACTAATCCCTTGGGTAGTTTAAGTAGCCAATCATGAGCTTGTCCTACTAAACTTAATGGAAATAGTCATAGTAAGTACTCGCTATTGTAAGCAACCTCTTGACATAAGATGAAGAATGCTTGCATGTGTTCACGTGGATCTCCTTTTCCTTTATATTTGTCAAATTTGGGTGCCTCAAAATAAGGTGGAAAGGGGATTTGGATAATAGATAAATCAAATGGATATGGGCATATCTCATCAAATTTGTACTTTTTGACTCTATTATTCATCTCCAATATTTGAACAATAACCTTCATAGAATTCCATTATTGCATGTTGGGTGCATTTTTGTGTTGCATAAGATGTTGTTTAGGTGGAATGTGCCCCTAGTTTCATTGTTTTTGGGGTGGAATGTGCTCCTAGTTTTATTGCTATTGGGGTGGAATGTGCACATGGTTTTGTTGTTGTTGGGGTGGAATGTGCCCCTAGTTTTGTTGCTATTGGGGTGGAATGTGCCCTTGGTTTTGTGTGGATCTATAGGGAGTGTATAAATTTTGATCCATTATTTGGTTCTAATTTTCTCCTTGAGTTGAGAATATAGGCTGTTCATTCTTGGATTGTAAAACATTTGCTAAATTTGGTTGTTTCGTACTTTGTTGATTTTTGAAATTTCTATGTTTATTTACCAATTTTTGGGTTGGTTGAAAAGAACTAGCCAAATTTTCTTGAGGTATTTCGTCAATTCAAACTAAACTTTTGGGTTTTTGAGTTTTTAAAATAACAAGGGGTTCTTGATGATTGAAGAATGTATGTTTTATATCAAGTGGAACACTTTGTAAGGTCTCTTGTGACTTTAACTGTTCATTTAGATTTCCTTGATCCACTATGGTGATGTCCTCATCTAATATTTTTTTAATACTTTCAACCACATTTCCTTTTTCTTTCGAATCATCATTGTGAATTGAAGTGGTAACTAGGGAGTCAGTTAAGTCTATAATAATTTGATATACATATCATTGACTTATTATCTTGATCTTATCTAGAAGATCTAGATTTGTGAGTTTTGACTCTATTTGTGTTTCTATTCCTTTGTTAGAGGAAGAAGGTATGTCTATTCATGAAAAATCTTACTTTTTCCATCATTTTTCTCCTTCTCTAACTAAGGTATGCAATTATTCTGTAGGAAAGTCAGAAGGTAGGCTAGCACCTGATTCTATCAATCTAAGAAGGGCTTCATCTTGATCTTCTTAGGGTTATAATTCATTGTAATCGTCTTTAGATCCTAATATTTTGGGTATATCATCAAAAACAATGGGGCTATCTTGACCATCATAAAATTTCTCATCTTCATGACTAAGGCCATAAGAGGCCCCACTACGAGTGAACCTTTGAGTCATGTCTAAAAGAGTTGTTCTATGTGTTTGACTAAATTTGGACCGATGCTTGGAAACCAAAAAAAGTATGCTTTGGCTCTCTTTTAAACAAATAACCAAGGTACCAATGAGACTATAAGGGAGGGTGGTTTGAAACCAAGCACAATTTATAAGATTTGGTTCATGAGTTTAATCAACCTTTGGTAAGGTTGAAATCATATAGATCAAAAGAGGGTTAGGTAACTCAAAGACCTAAGGTAAGAAATAGTACACCAAAACCTAGATCTTTGTGATACACTTGTACTATAAAAGCTAGTTTCAACTTTGACAAGTTGACCCTAGAAGTTTAGAGGAAAGCTCTCTAGATTACGAAGAAGATAAAATGGACTAAAAAACTCAAGATGTAAAAATATATGTGAATCACTAAGTATAGAGCTAGGACCAAATAGGCATCACAACGTCACCATATGATTCTAATAGGATAAATTATGTTCTAGGACTTAAATCATGAGTGATACATAAGATGAATTGCATCCACCAAGATGATAATGTGATTTTGAGTCTTAATAAATTACCTTCAATCCAAATGGAAAATTGAACCCAAGTTAGAACACGCCTAATGCACAAATGGAAAACCCACTTTGACACACCAACCCTTAGAACTCAGAAAGGTTCAATTTTGAATATGGATTATAAATTAAGGATTTAAACAAATTAGGTAAAAGATTTAGACTCAATTAGGCAGCATGATTGTTCCAAAGTTTATGACATGACACAAAGTATTTGATAGCAATTTGAACAAGGAAAAAATGAATTTTCCAATTGGATAGCATAATGCCTCCCTTGCTCAAGAAAATTGAGGACAATGTGTTTTGATTAAGTTCAATGAATTAACAAGTAACTTTAGACACAAATCAAGAATGCTATTGATAAAAAACAAACATCTTAAGCCTAAACTGAAAAGGTATGGTAAAGTGGGGTCTACTAAACTAGAAATCTTTTGATCATTCTAGGGGAATAAATTCCATAATGAAATTCATGTCAAATGATGTAAAAGACAAGTATGAAAATTGGGTGACCACGGCATTGGCTAGTTGTAAAAAGGTCTAGTCCCTTTTACAACCACTATATCCTATTGTTCATTCAGTGTAGTGTGATGTCCAAATGTAGATACATCCCATGTGTAACTCAAAAAGAGTAATTGAAGTCAATGTTGGGAGATGAAACCTCAGGTAAAAGCTTCCCTAAATAACTCATGAAAGGTAATGACGTCCCCCTCGCAATCCAAGTTTGAATTAAAAAAAAGAAAGCATGAAAGTAGAAAGACTTTAGGGTCATTTTCAAGATCACCTAAACTTTAATGAGTTTTTGGGTAGTGCTTTAGAAAACTTTTTTTCTAAGCCTTGGACCAGGCTACTTGCAATAGGAATGACACTTTTGATTCCAAGGGTTCCCTAAAGGGGACAAATAGAAGAGTATACATGCAACACCCCTCTTTTTGCCAAACAATTTAATCTAAACAACTAAGTAAACATAAATAGATTTGAAAAGGTGAGTTCATTTTTAAGCCCAAATGGAAAATGAGGTGGTGTTCATTTGACCCCTTGGTCTTAGTTGTAAGCTTTGAAAACATTCACCATAAACATCTAAATTCTTTTTTAAACACCAAAACAAGATTACTAATTGATTTTTAACCATGCAAAAGGTGATCTAAACATGGTTTTATAAAATTTAAAGCTTGGTCCTACAACAAAAATGGTAGCATGTCCTTTAGCCTTGAAGCTCTTTTGGGTTTGAAATAATTAACTTTAAAAAAAGAGCTCTCGGGTCTGTGTTTTAAAAAGAACATAGTGATTGATGTTGGTTATATAACCGATGATGGTTACATTTTCTAATTTATGATGGTTATCTAACCAAAATCGATTACACCAATGTGACCAATGATAGGTATCCAACTGATGCCAATTTTACTAACTGATGTCAGTTAAGGTATCCAACTGATGTTGGTCTTACTAGCCGATGTTGGTTACTGTGTAAACCCATGGCAAACAAAAATGGTAAAATAAAGTTAAAAAATCAATTTGTAAGAGTTTTAATGGTCTAAATGAATATTTTAAGGCTGTAAAATGATCTTATTCATGTGTGGGATGCATCTTATCCCACTGGGCATGCCAAGATGTAGAGAGGTTTACAAATCAAGTTAGTCAAACATTATTCCATAAATCATTAAAAATGCATAAAGAACTAACTAACTAAGCCTATCTATTCCTATGGGAATTACAAAGGATAGAAAGAAACAAATGAAAGAAAGCAAACATCATATTACCTTCCCAAACAGATTCACGATACCCATGTGGCTCAAAAGCATGTTCTCCCTTGATCAAGCATCCTTGTCTTGTCAACAAAGGTGGAAAACTCCTCCAATGTCTCAAGAACACTCCATCAAACATAGGCTCATGATTCCAAATCACTAAACTAGCCTATCAATGAAGCTTGAAAACAAAATCAATGATCAAATGCAAAGGATTGTGGAAACAATTTTACATTATAACATTGCAATATTCAAGCTTAAAATTCATGTCCATGGCCTCTCTATTTATAGATTTTTTAGATTGGTCAGGATCAACCATGACCATCCATCTCAAGATTAAGATTTGTGGCCATGGATAATCCTAATATTTCGAATTAAACTCATAAATATCCTCAAGATAAATAAGCATTAAAGAGGCATGGGAGGCATTAACTAGGCATGGGTGACCCATAATCCTAATATTTTATGCACTTATGGATTGATGGATGCCACCCCATAGATGATGTCACTAGGTGATGTAGATATTTAAAATCAATTTCCAATAATGAGATATTCAAAAAGATCTATGGAATTCTTACTTAATCTCTTAAATTGGATTATCTTAAGTAATTTTAATCAAGTTTAGTGTTATTCTTTGAAAATTGGTGCACAATTAATCAAAATGGTCAAAAAGTCATATTATTGGGTCATAGTTTGACTAGAGAGGAACTAGAAGATGATGTTAGATGAGTTGGAGTTGTATTCCCATTTAGGATGTCGCTCATAGCAAATAAAAAAGTTACGTGATGTGTACCAATGAATTAGAAGAAAATAGTGATTTGGAGCACTAAATGACAAAATTTTATTTTGACCCAAAATGATCTTATCAAAGTTAGTTGGCCCATAAAATGCATTGCATTATTTAGGGATACTTTGACATAAACTAGCACTTGTAAGTGACAAGTTTGAACCATTTAGGTCATTTTATGGATTTTGACCTAAAATGTGCATTTGAATGCAATTCCAGAAAGATATAAAAGTTAAACACAAATGGTGTTAGGAATTGGATGTCTACACTTACCTCTTTATTGTATCACTAAACAAGACTTTCAAGATATTTCTAGAGAGTTTTTAATCTAATTAGCAAACCATGGGAAATTATCTCCTCTTGGTTAGAATGTGAGTGTGGTGTACAACTAAATTGTGGGAAAGCAATGACACATTATGTTATTTGAATGAAAGTTTCAAAACAAATTATCTTTATAAAAATACAGTCAGCATACATGTTATCTTAAAAATGTGTTTGTATTTCTAGTTAATTCATAAAAATGTCCTTAAATTGGCATAGCATATTCCTTCACTTACCCATTATGGAAACATTTAATGCCAAATGTTGTCTCCCAAGGATATTTTGAAACTAAATATCATTATTACCCCTTAATTTCCCATGGTAACATAACAAAATGAGAAGATAATTACATTGTATTGAATGAAAATTTTATTTATGGTTTTTTAAACTAATGAAGTAGTCAAAAAAAAAATTCCCTTTATTATTCATTACTATCATCCTTGGATAACCATTTTTTCCAACTAATCACCAACCCATTTTCAATACATTTATTTGAAAAATTCAACTTCAATGGTTTTTAAATGGTTTGTTAATCTTTATTTTCTAGGGACCATCTCCAATAAATTTATTAGGAGGTACTGGAAATTACTAATATATTAATATCATTATGGTCCTAATGAGGAATAAAAAACATAATACACACACACACACACACACACACACACACACACACACACACACACACACACACACACACACACACACACATACATATGCATATATGTATATGCATACATATATACATACATGTATGTATGTATGTATGTATATATGTATGTATATATATATATATATATATATATATATATATATATATATATATATATATATATGTATGTATGTATGTATGTATGTATGTAAATTGTAATTTATATATCTACATACACATATATTATATATATACAGATATCTATATACCTAGATACATATATACATAAACACACACAAAAGTTATTAACTATATTATATTTATTAATACATGAAGTTCTTATCATTTTTTTGAGTTGACATATATCACTAAATTTGTATAGATATATTTATACTATGAATATTTATACAATAAATATAATATAGGGTTTGTATTACCACTTGTATGAGGTTTGATTAAAATAATTTATGGGCTGAAACTCATGACCCTTCATCATACATTACTTCACATCATCAAATGGGAGACAAATATTTGACGATGCTAGCTTCAAAAATATTATAAGATATTACAGAGGATGAATTTCAAATATAATTAGAATATTTAGAAGAACATCATATAAATGAATGACCAATTGTTGTTGATCATTTATCTCTAATCCTTAAGCAACAAACTCCTTCCAACACCTCTCATTCTCATAGACCATTTAGTGGTCAAATGCCATTAAAAGTACATGTCAATGTAGACATCCCTATGTTTGAAGTAAAAAATAGCTTTAAATTCACTAGATAACTAAATTAACCTAATATGATCATATTATGTGGTTAAGAAATTATCTAATTGAAAAAATATTACATTTTTTAATTTAAAAGTTTTTTTATGAGTTAACAAATGGTCCAAAAACTACTACACATAACATGAAAATTGTGAAGGTAAAGTTAACTTAGACACATATATAGACACATGGAATGGTTTTGTATACATACTCAAATAAACATGTTACACTATTAGTAACTATGATGACTATTACATAAATCTATCTTAGTTTCACCAAGGCAAAGAACAATGTATGCAAAAATACATGGACACGTTTCATACTTTTGTGTCCAAACTTGGGATTCAAGATTTAGAACTAAAATTTGTTTTTTAATATATTTCATGCTTGACACCACATATCCAATCACATATGGGTTTGTTAAATATTTATGAGAGCATATAATCCTAAGTAATATCTTGCAATATTAAAGTAAAGACTAAGATAGAAGATATAAGTCTCAAACTAAACAACAATATATTTAAAGTATAATTCCAAACTAGGAAATAATTTCAAGAACCCTCGAAAAAATAATAAATAATCATCAAATGAACAAAAAAATTAGTCCAAGATTGGAAAGTGCTATCCATTTCATAACTCTAGCAATCACTAAAATGAAAAGTAGTGTTCTAGAAATATTCTACTTGCACATCTTGAATAAATAGGTGAAATCATGACATCATTGGAGAAAGGTAAAAATATCATGGAATTTGAACTTAGCACCATGGTGAGGACCAATAATATATATATATATATATATATATATATATATATATATATATATATATATATATATATATATATATATATATATTATTTGTATAAATAGAGTAATTATAAAGAGTTTTTCATTCTAAAATATGTATCTATTCTCAACCAATGCACTTCATCATTAAATATGAAAGTTAAAATAACCTAATTTTTCCTAAAAATTTTAGATTAAACTTGCCACTGATGCCTCACCCAAAACCATACTCTAATTAATGGTTCTATGTGGGAGATTAGAAAGGTATCACTAAACAATGACATTTTACGTTAGAATCTTTCGTGATGCCATTCCATTAAAGGTAGGTGATGTTTTACTTGGTAAACCATGTATTTACCATCAACATGTACTTTATGATGAAAATCCAAAAAATGTTTTCATATATTTTGGTGATAAGAGATACCGTATACCTAAATTAGTCCTGAAGATATCACTAATTAGTTCAAATAAGTGTAATATGCTAATCATGTCTAGTAATAAGTTCACTATTTTGATGGTAAGATCTAAACATAGGAATGTCCTTGAAAAACTAATCCATGCCACAATTACTCTAGCTGTAAAAACAAAAAACTTCGAGATGAACCACAAGTTGGAAGAGTACAAGGATATATTTTAGTTATTGAAGGAAATGCATAGACATTGTTTACTGAAGACTATTTTTGATTTTATCCCTGATCTACCTTTACGTAATGCTCATTTATACCACATTTTTATAGAGTGAATAAACCATGAAATATATTCATGAACTCATGGAAAAATGACATATTAGTCGTATCTCATCACCTTGTGGTAGCTTATTTGGGTTTTTTTTCCAAATAAATAAATCACATGCAGGTTGTGGATTTATTATATATCTAAACAAGATCATAATTAAGAACCACTATCCTCTTCTAGTGATTGTGGACTTTTTGGACCAACTATGTGGTGAAAAATACTTCACCAAAATAAATATTAAGTATGGATATCATCAAATTCATATTGAACCTATATATGTATGGAATACAACTTTCAATTCCAAAGAAGGTTTATTGGAATGGATAGTCATACTATTTGGTAAGATCAACACACCATCTACAGATGATGAATGGCATTTTTAGTCCATTCACTACTTCATTTGATGTAAAATACCTTGATGACATTGTAATATTAAAAAAAACATGTAATGAATGTTTTTTCCATAAAGAGAAAGTGTTTGATAATTTGTGGAAATAGAATATATATTCAAACATGGATAAATGTTCATTTTCTATGTTGGAGATACATTATTTATGATACATAGTAGACACACAATGAGTTCACATAGACCTAGATAAGATTCAAGTCATTAAATAATGGAAAAAATATGATAATATCATAGAGTTTCACATTTTCTGAGGATTATAAAATTTGTACAAGATAATTTAATTTTTTTTTCTCATGTGACTTAGAATTTGAACCAGTTTACCAAAGGTGGTGCTAAATAAAAATACATTTGGGTAATTTCACAATAAAAAGCATTCAAATAAATGAAATGTAGACACTATTTTTCATCATTATTTATATGAATATATATACAAAAACCATTTTAATTTGAGATAGACACCCATGAATTCACACTTAGAGAAATCATCTCTTAATATAGTTTCCTCTCAGCTTATGACAATGAAACATTCATTGCATTGTTAAGAAACTACCCAATCTATGATTAGGAGCTTTGTGTTATCATTAAAGCATGTAAACATTATAAGCATTATATCTCAAGTAAGGATACTATGATTCACATATATCCTAAGTCATTTATAGTTATTGTATACTTATAATAAGTTACACCAAGAGTGACATCATAAATGACCTTCTTATCTTTAGTAGTTACATCTAAGCATCAAGGATATTAGTAAAAATACCAATCCAATGGTAGATTATTTGAGACATATACCAATTTAATCTCTCCTTTTTTTATTTTATACATGTGGACATGAATTAATTACATACTCATAATTTTATCCATTTGACATGAATTTTGTAGATATATATTAAAAAAATTGTAATTTAGTTCCAAATTTTTACTTGCAAGATGGAATCTTTTATTACATTGGGAACTTATGTATTATGTGTGGTATAAATAGACATAAAATAATATGGTATGATTAATTTTATTAAATTTACAAGAAATATGGAAGCAAATGGTCATCTATATAATTATTATCCTAGTGTCAACCATGCAATCAAAAAGGATAAGTGATGTTTGATCTACCTAAATATAATTATCTAGATCCCAGTGCCCTTGCTTCCTCTTCAGAATCACCCTTTCCCCCATTAAATTCCTCTCATTTAAATATTCATGAAAAAGGCATTGGCACTTATAGTATTAAAAATATCTTTCATGTTTACAAACTACATAGATCACCCAAATCCTATAGCAAGCTCAATATGGAATCTTATCCCAAAGAGTCTTTTTTTGTCATCTTAGGAAAATAATTTTGTCAAGAATATTTGAAGCAAGAATATGATTCATGGTTTTCAAGTGATATGATTATCTATAAATTAAATAACACAACTAAGAGATGTGGGTGATCAAAAGGCAGATTTGGTGGTAGATGTTCAAGTGTTAGGTACTGGATCTAGACAAACTCAAATAAATCATCATCATAATGGCCATCATACCACTCATGCTCTAAAAAAATAGCTTTGCCTTTGACACTATTTTGAATTATATACATCATAATAGCATGTTGACCGATTGTGTAGGAGGCCTTTGATACTATTCTAGAATATATCAAGTTAGATATTGTTGCTTCATTCTAGAATTTGTGATTTTCATCAAAGACATTGTGGCTAATGTGAATTATGTTCTTATCAAACCTGAGTAT
This sequence comes from Torreya grandis, assembly GCA_037957365.1. NCBI lineage: Eukaryota > Viridiplantae > Streptophyta > Pinopsida > Cupressales > Taxaceae > Torreya > Torreya grandis. The sequence goes on from JARHVA010001952.1 coordinate 771,617, forward strand.
GAGATACATTTGTGATATATCTAGTGTAGCTTATATTTTTTTAACCATGTGTTACCAAATGTATCCTCTATCTGAATACCTATGTTCATGATGAATAGTAGGGTTTTCACCACCTTTAGGACCACAGGAAACTAACATCATAATGTGGTTGATGGAATCCTATCAAAATATAAAATGTTAAAACTCATTATTGATATGTCCTATATGCTATAAAAATGCAATTGTATATGTATTTGGGTCTAAATCCTCATCAATGGCTACATGTTGTAGATCTTGATATTCAATGAAAACTTGAATAGTCAAATCATTATACCAAGAATACTTTCAATTTCTGCATGTTTGATTATATTCTAGGGCTTGGACTTGCTTAGGCAGAGGTTTTATGATATAAATAATGCCCTTAGCCTTATACTTCTCAAGCATTTGTTGTAATGTTGAGCATGTATTTGTAGCATGTCCTATGATTCTATGAAAATTATAAATGCCTTACAATATTTATTTGATAAGAAATTGATGAATATGTGGCATATTATTGGTATGGCTATTGATTGCCTATCAAGTAGCATTTGTAACATCACATGAAATATATATTGTGCACTATTTGTTTGTATTTTAATAGTTGGTTCAATCTCCACAGATATGATATTATCTATTGAATTTGAGAATGGTTATTAAAGTATATGTAAGGTGGTATCCAACTAGTAACAAAGATTTATTCCTTTATGTGTGTTAGCAATAACTATCTTTTTATATTTTTATATACCAGTATGATGGCCTTAGAATTAACTCAATATTATCCTAGGCCCATTGGTGTAAAATTCAAACCACATAAATAATCATCAATATCCATTAGAGTTGGGTTTGTGTCCCCCTCATAAGTAGCCTTAGAATCACTATCAACATTCTTGATGTAAAAATATTATGGGTTCTCTGAATTTATTAGTAAAGGCAATTGTTGTATATGTTCTTCATTGTCTACTTTAGGTGGTGACATCATTAGTGTTGAGGTGCATGTGGATGGTGGTTGAGGATTATGTGTACTAGACTCACCAACTTCATATGTGTGCATCTTTTTTATGAGATTAATCTATGTTGGTAGAACTATAGTAGGTTGTAGTGGCCCCAATGGTGGTTAACTCTAAGAAGTGGGTTATGTAACTGTACAATATATAAAGGGTTGGTTGTTATCTGGACAATTGTATAAATAACCATCATGGAGAAATTTTACACATCGGTGAAAGGTAGAAGGTATGGCATCTATGGCATGTATTAATGTCCTACATAATATTAAATTATAATGCAAATGATTAGGCATTACATGGAAGGAGAAGATAGGAAACTTGAGAATGTGAATGAAAATTGAAACTCCTTAAGAAGGATCTCAAGTCCATGAAAGGACTTTATTGTAACATAAAATAGTGTTATGAATAAAGAAAAATGACGTGATAAGTTTGTTCTAATTTAAATTTGTATGATTTAACCAATTTTTTATTGCATTAAACAAGCCCTTAAGGCCATGACTATGTTTATATTGATGTGTAATTTGTAGGTTCGGAAGGACTATTGATTATAGTCAAAAAGGTAAGCTTTGGAAAAAATATTTTAGGAGAATAAAGAGTTATTATTCATTGTGAAAGTGGTAAATACCATTAAAACCTCTAAGTTATTGAGTATATTAATATAAATGCAATAAACTCAAATAAAGGAAACTCTACCCTTATACCATATTCTATGTATGATAGTCAATTTGAAAGTGAAAGGTTGTTTCTTACAATGTGGTGTATGGCTTAGATGAAAGGAATGATATATAGAATAATAATATTCATTGAGCAAGGAATTTTTATTATATTTTATACAAAGGGTAATGGAAAAGCAATAATATACAGTCATCTTGAATGAAGAAACCCTGCCTGCATAAATTAGCACCTTGTTACTTATTTTAAGACAAAATGAATACATAATTGTAAAAATTAATAAGGACATTGAATGGTTTGTGTATTATCATCAATAAGAGAGGTTAATTTCTAGAGAGTATCTTTTTGTAAGTTATAATAACCTATTGAAATACATATTTGAATCTTGGAATACTTGACATAGTCATATACAGCCCCTTACCCTGTTACACAATGTACAGGCAAAAGAGAAGTGTAATTGATCATTAGATAATGTATGGATATGGATACAAGTGATTTTTACATTGGAGAGGATGTATGAACCTATATAAATAACCTAGGTGAATTTATAATTTTGGTGAAGAGACATAGACCTCAAGGACCAATGCATAGTCAAAGAAAACAAACATAGTTATCTGAGGTTTCATTGTTTCATGCAAGAAATGGATAAAATAGAGAGTCTGACCTATTGGAGGAATTGATAGGGATTAAAACCAAAAAAAAATTGGCATTTCTGGAATTTGAAACCTTAATAAACTCATGTTATGGAATTTAAGGTACTCTCGGGCCTGTATATGGCTTAGTAAACCCTAGATTAGGGTTTACAAGATATTGAGAGTTTTAACCATCAAAAAGGTGAAATTTTGTAATATTCATCTCTTAGACATGAATAAAGGGATTAAAGTGGTTTTTATTTTAAAGAGTATGGTTTGGTAGGTATTCTATGATTGTATCAACAAATGATGGCTAATTAGGCCTAAAAGAGGGATGATTTACAAAGGAAGTATGGTATAGAAGATGAATTAGGTAATGAAACTTTACCCATTATTCAAATGGTATAAATTAATCCTATTAACACTAATAATCCATGTTTTACTAATTATGCACCCAAAATAATGAAAAACAAGAATCTAACTACAAAACATTTTTTGTGATCCAAAAGAAAAACTATGTACCCAGATATACACATGGAGCCTCCAATGTTTATGTAGGATCACCCACACCTTCATCAATGTTTATCTTATGAATGAATTTCCTAGACTCGCCAATCACATCATAGCCTTGATTCAATTAATTAGTGGATGGATGTGCCCTACTTCTGCCATAATAAATTGTTGTGCCTTAATTCTGCCCCTTGGATTAATTTATTGTATGGATGTGCCCTAATTTTACCCTTGAGTTAATTAGTGGATAGTTATACCATAATTATACCTCTAAATTAATTATTGGATGGATGTTCCCTAATTCTAACCCCACCCCATATCCTATTCCTTTTCATGGATTTTGAGATTATTGAAATTGGAAAGCAAAAGTCACATGTAGTGAACCACCCATGCACAATAATTATTTGTCACCTGCACACCTTCATTAACATGGTTTCTCTTTACCCTCACCCACACTGCATGTCGATCTTGACATTTATCATTTGCATTTTTACGTTTTCATTTCTATTTTACCATCTCCACCAAGATCAAGATTTCAAGAATTTTTAGATTATTGAAATTGTAAAGTGAAAGTTACTTGTAATCAATGTAGATGTCACTGGAAAATCAACATTGACTATTTACAAAATGTCATGGCTACGTCACTTTAATATCTTATATCGACCATTGTCAAAACATTATGCCAACAACAACATCTATCTCCCATGAAATTTCATTAAAATACCTAAAATATATAACCAATAACCCACAAGAGTGGATGTGGATGCAAGTAATTGCTTTCATAAACACACGTAAATTGATCGATGTACATAATTTTGGACATTTGTTGCCCATTTCTATATTTATTTGACCTGGGTGAAGGCTTATGCAAATGTTATATTGTATCTACTCTTTGTAATTATATTATATTTTTTACTTTATAATTGAAAGCATTGTAGTTTAACTAGTGAGGGTGATGGTTGTTTATATTCATCTCATTAAGGTACAAATCCATCAATATAAAGATACCAACATTTTATGTAATTAAATAATAACATATAATACCTTCAAATATTAAAAAAAATGAACAATAAATAGAGGATATGAGCAAGATATTCTAAATAAAGATTCAATTTAAGAAGGCTAAGTTAAATGTAATTTTGAATCATAGGTATCAATCTAGTTTAATTTCAAATGATGTTGTTGAGAAGCTTGGTTTAAAAACTTATGATCATCATCATATTTACCATTTTGGTTGGGTGAAAAGGGTGTATAGATTTAAGTGAGTAATAAATGTAAAGTAAAATTTGATATTAACCCACACTACATTGATGTGATAATATCATGCATGATTCATATTAATGAATTCAAAGTGGTGTTTCAAAGTTATTACTTGTATCATATTGATGTTATTTTCATGAGGGAAAACATTTATGGATGGGTCAAGGATGAGATAAAATAGAGCATCAAGGAACATCAAAGAGAGCTCAAGGATTCCATAGTAAGTTTTTGCCAAGAAAAACTACTCACTCAATAAAATAAGAGATTCTTTTACTTGTTTTTAAGGTTAAGCATGAGGATGGGTAAGGTTTTTATAAAATTTATTATGCTAAAAAATGATGGATGAGTGGTTTCATTATTTCCAAGAAGTGTACCAAACTCCAAGAATTTTCCTCCAAAAAGAGAAGTATAACATGAGATTCAATTATTGTATATATTCTCTACATAACGTTTTTTTTAATAAATTAATTTTTAAATATAATGAATTTAAGAAAAAAATTCAAGAGTTATTAGAGCAATAAATCAAACACCCAAGTAATTCAACATGTGGATCACCATATTTTATGGTACAAAAGAAAGATGAATCTTGGAGAATTAACACAAACTATAGTGCCTTAAACAAGATAACCATAAATAATAACTATATATTTTCATAGATTAATGACGTGTTAGACCAACATCAAATTCTAAGTAATTTACTAAGTTGGATCTCAAATCAAGGTAATATAAAGTTTGTATAAAGGAGGAGTAAGTATGGAGGATAACATTTTAGTCAAAATAATTTTTGTACAAATGGATGTTACTTCCATTAGGGTTATGATATGCACCTTCTAATTTTATGAGATTGATGAATCAGGTATTTATATTTTTCGTAGATATATGTGTCATAGTGTATCTAAATGATATTCTAGTCTTTAATTGTAATTGGAAAGAATATCTAACTCATTTGAGGTAAGTCTTGAAAGTATTGAAATAAAAATAGTTCTTATACAATATAAAGATATGCAAGTTTATAAAAAACCACTCATATATTTAGGGCATGGGATTAGAGAAAGAGAGTCAAGAGTGGATCCAGTAATGTTTAAAGTTGAAACTAATCATCCCAAGCCTAGGAGTGCCACCATCACTATAACAAGAATATTTGTGGAAGTAGTATATGTTGATACTAAAATCTGATTATATATATCATCTCAATCTTTTACACTTGAAAAATACCAATCAAGGCTTTACCCTTTAGTCCTAGGCCTTCCTATTGCTGAAAGCCTCACATGCACCATTTCATTATGTATAACTAGTTATATTATAGTCCAAACCTATAATTTTGATGACTTGGAGACTACTTATAAACTAAAGAAAGATTAAAAGACTATTTATATCCTTCATTTTAAGCTATGTACCTTACAAGAAATTCTATCTATTGGACACTTGCATTTACATTGGGAAACTAATGCCAATATGAGTATCCAATTTCTTTATCAAGTGTTTGTACCTCAAAAGTCATCAAAATTGAAAAATATTTCAAAACATATGGGCTAGCATATTTATCTTATCTAACCCTTCCATGATACACTTTCAAAATCTGTGGTTAAAATACAAAGCAAAAAGCATTCATCATTATCATATGCACATGTAACAAATACCAAGAAAACACCTTTTCAAGGTCATTCAATAAATTGTATAATTTATTTATACTACCTTATTCTTCCCTATTTATATATCAGTCATATGAACAATCATATTACAAGTCTAAAGCATTTAAAAAACAACCCATGAATGGTATTTGTCAAG
>JARHVA010001952.1:782500-857500 GCA_037957365.1 Torreya grandis
AAAAAATTTAAGATAGTCCGCTCTATCATTTTTATATTTTATATTTTTTTAATCTTAAAAGATTAAGGGAAAAACTTTCCTCTATCAATTATCCACATCCAACATATGGTAGGCTTAATTTTTCAGCTTTAAGCAGGGAGCAATTACATATCCATCCATTCTTACATAGTAGTGGTTATAAAATCATTAGTTCATATTAATCAGTGGTTTCCCTTTCCATAATTGTATAAGTACAATAATGGAAGAAGAAGGTAACTAGTCAATTCTAAAAATATTTGGGAATCCTTTAATGCACAAAAGGACATTTTTAATCTAATAAGAAGGATGTATATAGATAAGGCATTGGTGATTGAAGGTAGTGTTCAATTGAATATAGGAATGATTGGAGAAATAAATAAAGGGAAGATCAGTGACAAAGATAGAAAATTTTGTGTTTTACTTGTTCTAAAAAACTCTTTGTGATCTATTTTTGGCCATAAGAAGGTAGGAAGCTAGACATTTGGCACTTCTAGTTTGTTTTTCCCCACCTTATGATTTCTTAGACCAAAATTTATGTCCTTGCATATACATGTTTTATGCTTAATGCTCATGTTTTATTAATTTATATTTCAATTATGAAATTATTGCTAATTTTTTCCATGACACATTACATCAATTCTACATCATTTAAATAATATGAATTGTCATTTTGAGGAAAATTCAAAACAAAATGACACTATTTGATTCTGTAAATTTTTAAAATAATTATACTTAGGAGTTAATAGGTCATTTTGATATTAGATAAATTTAATATTTGGTTTATTGTGGAATTTTTTGACCATGACAAGATCTAAATAAGATTAATTAGTGCCTTACAATCTTGATATTTACACAAGAAGGTGGAATCAACATGTGAGAGAAATGGCTTAAGAGGGTGGAATCAAAAGGTGAGAGATATGGATCAAGAAGGTGAATACAATATTTCCAAGAGATTTATTGAATTATAATCATGCATGAAAGTTTTGGAAAACACTATCACCAAACAATAAGATCTCACAACTTTGAACCAAGATTCCAAGGACATGGTGGTTTATTCTCTAGCCAAGAAGCTTGGTATTGAAAATAAATAAATCCATGAAGATGATAAAGAAGAAGAGCCCATGGATAATCATGAAAAACCTCTTAAAAATAGAGGTAATGTTGAGTTAAAATATAAACATACTCTTTTCAAATTTGAGAATAAGGTTGATATTAAATCCTTTTAAGAACAACTTGCTAAATTTTTCTACAAATGGTTGAAAAAATGATATATATTTTAATGTCCATAAATTTATTTTAACTAAATATATTTATTTTCGCAAATTTAATTAAATAAAGTCATGCTCTATTTTTTGGGAATGTTATCTAACATATTATACAAAGAAGAAGATGATGGTTTTAAATAACTAAAAAAAAGTCAAAGACTTTTTATGTTAGAATTTTTATCCTATTGGGCATATAATTGATTAGAAAATTGAGTGAAAATATTACAAGTAAGAAGTAGGTCAAAGTGTGTAGGACTATACTATGAAATTTTATAGACAATCCATGGACATGGGCTTAGACTTAGAAGATGAAGAAAAATTAACCAAGTATTTGGGAGTTATTCATATGAATCTAATGATATGAGCCATCTAAAGTAGTATGCATGACCTTGATGATGCATGTGTGCAAGCATATTACATTGAGGAAGGGAAAATGAGAGAAGAGGGAGGGACCTCAAACCAAATTGAGTCTAAAAATCATTTGAAGAAGGATAAAACCTAACATTTTAAGGGATTCAATAATGGTAAGAGGAATACCATAGGTGTATATAGTTGTAAGGATCCAAAGAACCATTATAGCCATTATGTTAGAGATGGACATACTAACACCATGTGTTAGAAGTTACATCCATAATTGTATCTACATAATTGTTAAAAGGATGACTCTAAGAGGTTTGTGGCATATTTTAAATATAAATCCAAGGTGGAGATAAATAAAATATTTATGTTGATGAGAATCTATGTTGCACCTCCACCAACATAAATCAAAATGAACAAGAAATAGAGGAGATGAGCAATCTATTCTAAATAAAGATTCAATTTAAGAAGACCAATATAAATGTAATTTTTAATAATGGGTCTCAATCTAATTTTGTTTCAAATGATGTTGTTAATAATCTTGGCTTGTAAATATATGATAATCATCATCCTTACCATTTTTGTTGGGTGAAAAGGGTGTATAGATTTAAGTGACTAATAAATGAAAGTTAAAATTTGATATTAATGCACAATACATTAATGTGATAATATCATGTGTGATTCATATTAATTAATTCAAAATGGTGTTTCAAATTTATTACTTGTATCATATGGATGATATTTTCATGAGGATGGACATAATTTATGGATGAAATCAAATATAGAATCAATGCACATCAAAGAAAGCTCAAGGATTCCCTAGTAAGTGTTGGCCAAGAAAAAAGACACACTCAAGAAAATAAGAAATTCATTTACTTATTTTTAAGGTTAAGCATGAGGATGTGTAAGGTATTTATAAAATTTATTATCATAAAAAATGATGGATGAATTGTTTCATTATTTCCAAGAAGTGTACCAAACTCCCAAGAGTTTTCCTTCGAAAAGAAAATTTAAACATGAGAATCAATTATCACATATATCCAACATGTTGAAGTAATTGTTATTACTCTAATAACTCTTGAATTTTTTTCTTAACTTCATTATGCTCAAATATTAATTTATTAAAAAAAATGTTATGTAGAGATATATATATATATATATATATATATATATATATATATATATATATATATATATATATATATATATATATTCTCTACATAACATTTTTTTTAATAAATTAATATTTGAGCATAATGAAGTTATATATATATATATTCTCTACATAACATTTTTTTTAATAAATTAATATTTGAGCATAATGAAGTTAAGAAAAAAATTCAAGAGTTATTAGAGTAATAAATCATACACCCAAGTACTTCAACATGTGGATCAACCAATTTTATGCAACAAAATAAATATGAATCTTGGAGAATGTGCAGAAACTATAGTGCCTTAAACAAGATAACCTTAAAGAATAACTATCTAATTTTGTAGATTGATGACTTGTTAGACCAAAATGATTATTTTAGATAATATGGAATTATTAACAGTCCAAATATTTAAAAACTATAATAAATAAATTGGATTGTATCAAGATTAAATTGGACTATATTGAGATTAAGTTGGATTTATTACAAATAAATCACATTTGTCTAATGTATTTATGATAAGAAAAAATAATTGAAAATGATCTTAAATAATTAGTAGTTGAAAAATATCATAAATAAATTAGACTTTATCAATAATTACTTGGACTTATTATAAATAAATGACATATATATTATATATTTGTAATAATTCTAAATTATGCAGTGATTCAAACTAGTTCACAGACCATGAATTTACATATAATAAGACTTGGTTTATTTCTTCAATAAAAATATTCCATACATCAATTGGGTGCTCAGGTGAGATGTGATTTAAAACACCTAGGATGATTGGGATGCCACGTGTCATTAGTTGAGTGGATCATGAAATATCCATTTAATCTAATTTAGGTGATGTCCTCACAACCATCAAAGTTTATCTCATATTTTTGTACATAACACGTATCGATCGTAGGTGTTCTATTATTATATTATTAATATAATCTCCCACATAGTTGAGTTATCAATATCATGATGTGTGCTATAATATCAGGTGTTTGCATTCCTTGAGACTTTTATTTGGAATGGTCATTCTTTTGCATAGCTAAGTTACTAAGATTGTGCCACATGGCACAATATTGAGTGATTTTATAAAGTATAATTTGAAAAACTAAAAATATGAATAACAAATTTTATTGATACATAAAAATTTTGAAGAACAAATCCTGATACACAAGTAGGACATTCTAAGGTGCAAACCCCAAAGACATTTTTGCATACATGGGAATGCTGAAGTATATTTTGAAAAACACAAAAGATGAAGTGTAAATTCTCAGATGTGTAAATTATGAAGACCATTTTTTGAAGACCATTTTGAAGGATGCAAAATGTGAAGTTTAATTTGAAAAATTGAAAAGTCAAAGAGGTTTTCTTGATTCATAAAATATGATTTGGCTATTTGGAATACGCAAAAACTGAAGACCTTTTTGAATCACAAAATTTGAAGTGGACATTCTAACAATCAAATGTTATTAAATAAATGCATAGTTATTGAAATATTGAATTAACATAGTATAAAATATAAAATTCAAATGCTGAAGTGCATTCTCCAATACCCAAAATTTGAAGTGTCACTAGAAATAAATATAAATAATAAAAAGTTATACATTCTCAAAAAATAGACTAAATTTTGAAAAAAAAACATTCATATTTCTCATTCCAAAATTAAGGAAACACTATTTAAAATCTCCCAATACATTTATCACTATTTTTGTTAGTGCTTAGTGGGATGATGCATTCAAATAATCTATTACAATGCCTTTCAAAAAATCAATGAGAACAAGTGTATGACCTCTCCAATTTTTATTTGGTTTCCAGATACTATCTATGAGTATGGATGGTACATATGTGTCAGTTGGGTTTGGATTTCATTTCTTTTCTAAGCAACCTAAATAATTTTTTGCTTCTTCTGTATCTTTCTTACTTGCATGAATTGGGATGAACCAAGCTACATTTACCCTTCATTAGTTCTGACAAATAACATATCTTTGATTTGTAGATCTTGGGTTGGATTAAATACATTTTTTGTTCTTTTGCTTCTTAGACCAACATATGTATATATAATGCCACTCTAAAATCAAGGGTCCTATCATGAACCATTTTGTGTAGATCTTTACACATGGGTATGTCATGATGAGTTCTAGGCCAAAAATCTCCTATGCACTCAACTTCAGAAGGGAACATGTCTTCTTTCATTATGTCATGGATGTTTTGCAAGTAATATGCTAGATCCTTCCACCTACTATTTTTGGTCAAAACAACACATTGAATTTCTATACATACTTATTCAAGTAATATTTAATTTATTTTTCACTCTTTTTTCTAATTCTATTTGAGTCTTTTGAAACAATGGAATCTTGAGACATTTCTCTATTTTTTAAGTCTTTTAAATATATTTTTGTCAAATTACCTTCTAGAAAAATTTGGCTTACCATATTTTTTTGTTCCCCATAATGTAATCGGGGCTTACCAATTTCTATCTCTTATAGATTTTTTACAATGCATAATGGGTTGACCTTACTCCATGGGTAGAAAAAATTATTGACTTTTTGTCAAGCCTCCTTTTTCATTTCTTCCCTTTAGTTGCTAACTATTAACATAATCTTTAAAATCCACTACGTCTTCAATCAAATATGGCATGAAGTTTCTTGTATTTTCACACATCCTATAAGTGTCCATCATCTCCACCACACTTCATACATCTTTCCTCTTTATACATTTAGGCAAGTTTCCAAATGTGTCATCGATGTCCTCATGGGTATGTCCTACAGGGAGAAATCAAACCTTGACATCAAGGAAAACACCTTTATAGATAAAGAGAGATAAATATTTCAACACATACCTATACAAAAAATTATGATTTTATGAATTTGTAAATGTAACATTAGTTCCATATAAGGTTTGACATTTTTTAAATATAATTATGGATGAAATTACCTATTCTTTTTATCCCCATAACATTTGTCTAGTTGAAGGTATATCCTGGAAGGAAGTTTCTTGAAGGCACTAATTGATTGTGCTTCTTTTCTATATTTATTTTATTCAGGGTAGCATTTGTTAGACAAAAGTACATCATACAATGGATATTTTGAAGATCCAAGTTTATATAGTAAAGATCCATAAGTATCTAGCATTTTTGTTTCCATATCCTTAAAGCACTTATTCAATGAGATGATATTAAAGTTAGACCCTCCAAGAACTTATGATAAAAAAATGCCCATATTCACCTGCACCATGACCATGTGTTATAATCCCTACCATTGAAAACTCTAATATTTTATTAGTAACTACTTTACTTTTTGTCATTGTTCTTAGCACAAATGTTTTTTGACATTCCACCTTGTTATGAATGGCACTGAGGTATTCTTTAAGATATTTATCTAACATTAGTTTTTAATATATTTATCTCAAAGATAATATTTTATTTGAGTGCATCATGAATTCTTGATTGATATGCTCTTCCTAATCTCTAGAGGGACCTAGATATTTTTTTTGAGTCAACAAGATGCATGTTTTACACCTAGATAAGTCATCAAATGTGGCAATGATCACATCATAAAACTTAGTTCTCCACATGTTATTAAATTTTAGCTAGGATATTGGCTCATATTCCATATCTACTAGTTGTGCATTAATGTGGTGCCTCATAAATTCTTGATTGAAACATGTTGGAATATTTCAAACATTTTTCCATGAGCCATCTATATCTACCTAGCATGTTAGGCATGGAGAAACATCTATAAAATCATCCACCAATTTTTCCCAAAAATATTTAGCCACCACTATCTTTTATTGTGGATTTTATCAAAATCTCCCTACATAGAATGCATTTCATTCCCCATTTTTATGATAATTTTGAATGTCAAAAAAGATACTTATTTTCAATCTATATATTTTAATCCAAGCTTCCAAATAGATCTATATACCCTTAAAATCAATGCTAGTTTTGATTTTATTTTTCTTAAATAAATTGATAGAAAGGGCATGCAAGGCATGGTGCCTCCTATCTATTGTGGTGGAATCAAGCAACTTCATCTTTTCAAATTTTATAATCTCAAATGAAAATCCTAGCCAAAAACATTTTTAGTGCAACATTTATCCACATACATTGTTGAAATCTCACTATCTATGCTTTCATAAAAATCTAGCTAGTTGAGTGAAGTGTTTGGCTAATTTCTTTTCGGCCTAAGTATTTATAGGCATGAGTTAATTTTTTTGGATACTTTTGCATTAGGAATGTTAGGAAAGGAGTGACTTCATTATCTACTATGTCCTAAATGTTTCTAATTTATTTCTCCTTTGGTGTCATGTATGGTAAATTTATTGCACTACAAGTCTTAGTGTCCACTATTTTGTTTAAAGGCCATCTAACGATATATGTTTCAGTTACCTCTATACTAAAAGTATCAAAATGTTGTATAACTTGCCTTATGTAAATTTCCAATTCATTTTCTAACATTGGGATAGGAATACAATAAAAAATATTCCCTGGTTGTGCAAATTCAACATAACTACAAGCAATTTTTTCATCATTTGCAAGAGTTGTACATTTGCACAATAGATGTACCCTTTTTCCAAGAAAAGTTTTTATTAGGATTTGAAATATGGTAGGATAATTGATATATAAAACAAATGAATCTAAGCAAGTATTTTCTTGTTTTAATGGTTGTATATGCAGAACTAAACTCAAATTATTTTATCTTTATCCCATGTCATTATCTATAGAAAACTTGTTTATGATGTGTTACATCATTCTTGCAGTTCATATAGTAAAATTATCAACTAAATCCCCCTAGTTATCCATAAAAGGTATAGGAAATGGAAGTGGTAGAGTCAGATCAAAATATTTAGTCACATTAGCACTTACACATTCAATAGTTATTTCCTCATTATGGCATGTGGAAGTGAGATTTATGGGTTCCAAAGATTCAGCATCTAGACCTCCCACTTTGTGTATTCTTCCTTCACCAATGACCTTACCATTATTTATGAGAGAAACATATTCTCCAAAATGGAAAGACATTGATGTATGATTTTTTAGTCTATACATTTGTAAAAGACATGAGAAGAGTTTTTAATCAGGTTATTTATAAAATCAATCTAATTTATACCTATATGTAGGAGATAAATCTATATTTATACCAAAAAATAAGCATGGAGATATGTTAAAACCTAAAAATGTTAAAATGGTAATGTATAGCATTTTTTTTAATGACATGGCAAATGTCAATTCAAAAAAATAATAGATTTTAATATAACATGTTGCATACTTCAATTCTTGATTCATCCTTCTTTGAAGGTATCACCTAGGGGAGACATTTCAAACATGCATCAGAGAGGAATAACCATGTAGATAAACATAGCTAATCAATTAAATATTCAACCATGTATTTTATTACAATAAAAAATGATAATGAACAATAGGGATTTTGAGCAAAAATATGAAAAATGATTAGTTTCTTATATTTTGGGATATTGTATTTGATTTGAACCTTTGTTGTGGACCTAAAATTTTGAAGGTATCTCTTACAAGATACCTTTAAAATGTTTGTATGGTTACCCTTGAAGGATTCAAGGGCTTTGTAATACCTTCAAGGGTACCTATGACATAATAAGACTTCATTTTTCAATAGTCAAGGACATGTGGCATGCACTCATGAACCTGTAACATTCTAACATGAATCCCCTGATATAATTCCTTTGCCTTATGAACCTACCCTTTAGAATTTATGAAATGATCACTTTTTTCCTAACCCTTCAGCTAATTTTTTTAGAAATTTTGTTTGAGAGAAGCAACCCTTCAAGAGAATTATTACAGATATTTTTTTCCAAAAACAATTCTACTAAAATAATTTCCCTGAAGGACACATGCCCTTTGAACTCCTTAAACCTACCCTTCATGTATTTTAAAATTGATATTTTAGACATTTTTAAGTGGCCACTTACCCTTCAATACTTTTGTCTTAGACCCTTTACCCTACAAGATTTATCCTTTCAAAACTTATCCCTACCCTTCAGGATATTTGTCTCGATCTCATTGTCTTATGAAAAGTGCCCTTTGAACTCTTCATAATGAACCATTTGCCATGGACATACCCTTTGGGATTTTTTATTCTCAAGCCTTCAACCCCTTTTGAAATGATTACTTACCCTTCATGATAATTGTCATAGCCCTTTTCCCCACCAAAAATACCCTATGGAGTAGACCCTTCATATCTAAAGGCACATACCCTTAGGAATTTATGTAATATGATTTTTCTACTGACCCTTAGTCATGTGAAATTACCCTTTAGGAAATTAAAAGTGCCCTTTAGGATAATTGTCTCAAAACTTTTGACCAAAGAAATAACCCTTCAGGGAAATTATTACGGACATTTTGTCTAAAAAATTCCATCAAAGGAATTAGTCAGTGGACATCCTTCCAAATCACTTTTTACTGATATACACCCTAGTGCCATATTACCAAGAGCACTACTAGCCTCACCATACTTAGCCAAAACAAAATTGAAAATATTTCCCATCAATCTATTAAAATACCCCCATCAACTTGAGCTAACAAATTTTGAATCATAAATATATAAAAAAAATAAAGTGAACATTGCACATTTATGTAGCACAAATTGCTATTCAATACAGAATCCTATATAGGTGATACTTAGATATTGAAACCATCAATGCTTTCTAACTAACATTAGACACAATCATTGACATTATGGATGACATCTTTCACTTGAAATTGGTAAATTTTGGCTTAGCCAAAACAAAAGTGAAAACATTTTTGATCAATCTATTAAAATATCCCTACCAACTTGAGCTAAAAAAGTTTGAATTATATATATATATATATATATATATATATATATATAAACAAAGTGAATGTTACACATTTATGTAGCACGAACTACTATTCAATGTCAAATCCTATATAGGTGATTTTTAGCTTTTTAAACTGTCAATGATTTCAAACTAACATCAAACACAATAATTTGCATTGTGGATGACATCTTTCCCTTAAAATTGGTAAAGTTTAAAGTCTCTTACTTCTTATAGAAACAAACATCCCTAGTTTTTATCTCAAGAATATTGTGAGTAAAACCATGACTAAGCTAGTGCTGAATTATTTTCATAGCATACATACCACAAAGAAGAAGACTTCAAGTGGCATAACACATATATAGGCACAATGATATCTTCATCTAGGGTATTTTGAGGGGAAAATCCACTATCTTCATATTCAATCAAGGACTCCATAAAGTTCATAGATACAGTATTTGATGTTATAATATTTGGAGATAAGTACTATAACTCTTCATAATTATGGAATGTCATTGATTATTTAGATGTGTTTTCATTAGAGGATGAGATGACACTTTCAAATAGACTATTAATCAAATAATTGTTGGCATTCAAATATCAAATATTAAATTTTACTACTACCAAGATAGAAGTAATGTCATGTATTAACCTTCTATGGGATTTGTTTTTCTTAAGAAGGATATCATAGGATGTTTTCATACTTCATTCAATAAATAACACAGTGGTTACATGCATATCAAGAGATGACTTCTAAAGGTATTTATATTTGATCATACCCAATGCTTATTTTTACAAACACACAATGGTGTAGTTTGGCAAAGAGAGTTCAATTGAGAAGGCACTATCTTCATGGTTACTCCTAGACTAGACCATTACATGGAAGGGAAAGAGGCCAAATGGAGCTATTTTGATTGACAAATTTAGAATGGGGATTCACATTGGCATGGCTCTCCTTAATTGAATGTATGGTATTCCAAATATTCATTTGTTAATTTAGATTAGATGTCATTATTTTATATGATGCTCAACCATGATGCTACATACGACCTAGGTGAAATAATCATCTTTTGCTTAAGAGAGCAGATAATCCATAAGGACAAGTGTTTCATGCCTTTAAGCAATTTCTACATGATGTATTATTTTTTGGATGTAGTTATGAGTACATATTATATAGATCTTGGGTAATTATGGACTCCAACCATGGATTGTGAAAATAATAGGATTTTTGACCATTATCAATTCATGTACATATATGCATATACCAAAAACAAGGTTAGGATATTAGAGGATGTCTATCTGAAGGTATGTCAAGCCATTCATGGCTCACATATGCCTAGAATTAGGCCTAATATCATAAATAACTTGGATCATAAAGGGGATTATTTTCTCTACCTAAAATTCAAAGTAATCATTATTTGGGGGAACAAGCTAAATCCTTTGTGTCTTCCCAAGTACATCCCAGACAAGTTGGCAAAGCAAGAAATTACTTTCCAACTATGGTAGAGTATCAAGGAGGATTTATCCAGATAGAAGAAAACCTTTTTCTTTGGCCATCATGTGATAATTTAAAGAATGGTTTATAAAATGAGGAAGCATTTTGAAAAATTTGGTAGCAAGCACAAAATTTACCCATTCCTCATCTTTACACATAGAGATTGGGAATCTCATGGGTAGGTTCAAAATCACATATAGGGATTTATTATCCCTTACAACCTTGTCCAATATCTATATGATTTTCTATTTATTAATATAAAATATGATGAGTATGTTTTAGAGAGAGCTAGGATCATTGGGGTGAAAGAAGATCATTTGTGGATAATCTAAGATGACCCCTCAATCAATGCTATATAATTAGACAGTAGGAAGGATCTATACAAGGGATGGGAACACTTTGTTTTTTGGAGAGGATAGTCTAAGGAGAGATCCAAGGACCCAACAAGTCCCTCATCTCAATCCCTCCCATTAAAGCTAAGGAATATGAAGAAAGAGCTCGATATGCCTAAGCCCAATTCTAGAAAAAGAGCACAAGCAGGGGATTACATCATCTTATATTTTGATGAGGAAGGAAGATCACTAGAACAGTTTAATGTGAGCACCACTCAAGTATTTATTACTAGGCCCTAGGTATAGATTACTACATTTATTGGGATAACAACATCATAAGTAGTAGCATCAACACCCCAAGAGTCCATCACACAACTAAATACTCATCTAGTTTATAAGAGGAATCCTAAATCTTCTATAGGTAGTCTTATAGTTGAACTAGCACAAGGCTTGCCTCCATCTCAAGAGGGGGAGGTTGTAAAAATTAAAGACATTGAAGATGATTATGATGAAGAAGTAGAATTGGAGGTAGCTAAGGCCATGAATTAAAAGAATTTATTTTGTTTTAATATCACCTCAGGTGGAAGTCCATACTTCTACCTCCATTAAACCCTCCATTACCACCACTACCATTGGCCCCTTTATTTCCACTTCCATCACACTCCCACTACCAACCTCCTCTATCCCTACTGGCACTTTTACTATCAGAGCCCTCAAAAAGAAGAAGGTGACCAGGAAGGTATAGATTGCTTTAACCACCCCCATAACTTCATGTTCATTCCAGCCAAATTTCCCTTTCATTACCATCAACCTCTTCCATAGAAGAAACCATAGTGGCAAGTAATATCAGAAGAAGGAAAACCAAGACCCAAGTGATCATGGTCCACCCACTTCCTCAATTTAGAGGAGTGGACCAATCCAAAATTATATGGCCTTCTCTACCTAACATCCTTATCAGGCCCCAAAGGAAATAACAAGTTCAAGATGAAGCTAAAGAAGAGGTTATTATCATAATTTTAGATGCATCTCAATTAGACATCCCTCCATGGGAAGTTCACTTAAGAAACAAGGCTTCCCAAACGCTAAGATTCAAAATTATTGAGATTCCCTTAGTGTCCACTCTATTCAATCCCCTATCTAGAAACATTCAAAGAGTGAGAAATAAGAAGTTGGAAGATGACAAAAGTACTAAAATCATCCTTAAAGAAAGACAAGAATTATTTTCCATCATAAAGAGGTAGAATAGGTAGTCAGGGAAATCTCTATATATTGAAAATCTTGAAGACCTAGCATAGGCACACAAGGATGTAATAGTTGTTATCCATGAAGGCAAAAAATTGGCTCAACAGGAGCTTGAGACTAAAGTGTAGATACTAGAGGCTGAGGTGGATCAACTAAAGGATTAGGCAAAGATGGTGCACATTCTTTTAGGTATGGAAGATGAAGTATAGGAGGCCACTTCTAAATGTAATAACTCTTTGGAGGCCACGGAGTTCATGAAGGCCAAAATGGCCCTCATGTGAGAAACATCAACTAATTGTTCAATTCCTTAAGAGATGACATCACTAAATTAAATATGTTAGTTGTATATATAGACAACTCTCTGTACAATCATCTTGACTCAAGACAATGCTAGAAGCATCTAATGCCTTAAATTTGGTCATCATTAGGCAAGAATAGGCAAAAAAATGGCTATAATAAGTTAGGATTTTAGTCCCCAAGTATCAAGTGCATGAGGCCCAGCTCCTCTAAATTTTGCATGAGTCAAAATTATCTAAAGTGAAGGATGCCACTAGTAAGCTGATATGTAGGATCAATTTTGAAAAACTTATTCAAATAGTAGTAGATGACTTCAAAAAGATATTACAAGGCCTAATACTTGAAGAGATAGAGTCAGAATTGAGCAAGGCCTGACATAAAGTAACCCAAGGTCAAAATTTTCAAGAATAATTTTTACATAACCAAGGATGAACATGCAAAGCTCCTTAGGTAAGTTAAAATAATTCATCAACCACCACTGCTAAATTTGAATATTATATGATAGAAGCATGATCCATCACATAAATTTTATGATGAGAATGAAGTGAGAAAAAAGAAAACCTTGAGTAGTGTATCAAATTCTATAGTTTCCACCTCAATAGCCACACTGATCAAGGTGTATACAGCGTTGCATACAACTAAGCCTTAATAGGCTAAGATTTCATGCATGTATAATTTTGTAATGACAAATGTATTTAGAAATTATTTATAGTTTGAGCCTTTTATTTTAAAATTTGAATCTATATAGTTTGTACACATGCACATGTTACATGGTTTTGGAAAGGTCAACTTATTTAATTAATAATTATAAGTTTTCTTTTATGTAGTTTTAGATCGTAGTTAGAACTACATGTTTTAACTACCACTTGTAATCACTTTACATGGACTTGGAGGATGAGGTGACCCCTTCCCCAAATCTATATATATAGTTGTAACCCAACTTAGTTTTTTTTGTAAGATAATTTTGAATGTAGGAGTAGCATCATTTTTTATTTTTAGTGAATGTGTTTGCATATTTTCTTTCCAATTTCTATGTAATTAGTTGTTATTTCTTTTAGTTGTGTGTTTCAATAATCTTTAGTATGCAAAAACTATAAATGGATTCTTGATTATTTTGATTTATATACTAATCTATAGGTATGTAATAGCTATTTAAATATTGGTAAATATATTGGTTAAAATAGTCAACTTTAATTGATTCATAATTCTGATTGTGCATTAGTGCTTTATTGGATGCAGTTTTTTGTGTGTATGCAACAGCTACATTAGATACTTTACTAGCCCAAGCCATAAACTAATAATTAAGGGTTTGTGATAAATGACCTAAAGGAAGCAACATTTTTCTGAGGCTTTTGAATTTCCTACATCTCTATCTCCTTATACTTCTTAGACATGTCTGACTATGTGTGTGTAATTGTTGCTAGCAATAGGCATAGGCTTTTAAGAGAACTTGTCTTTTTAGAAAATAGTCAGGGGAATATTTCCTAAAAATCATATAATATTTATTTTTTGGCTTACCATACCCTCTTTTTTTGAGTTTATTTTAAAGATATACCCACTTTAGATTAGCAACCAACCACTTAGCCAACTCACTTAGAGATTCACTACCCCTATCATAATCATACCTCAATCCAAAAAATATTTTCAACAACCTATGTACCATACCTAATATTTCATTGATAGGTTCAAATAAATTGCATACCTATAACTAATGCCCTAGAGTGGAGTTTATCTCCATTGAGATCCTAAAATGTTAGATGTTACCTCGTTATGATTGTAGCGTGCATAAAACACACATTAATAGGTATCTCCTAGGAGATACCTTGAAAGGACTTGGAATACCTTCCATGTTGATTAAAAAGGTCCTTTCAATGGATTTTATATAACCATGACACCTTTTTATTTGAAAATAACCCTGATACACATAATTGGAATTTTCATTTGAGGTATCTTCTAGGAGATACCTTGAACATGCATGCGATTAGAATTTTATTTCAAGGTATCTCCTACGAGATAATTCAAATGGAATTATAATACCTTCCAGTTTTATTTCAAATGTCATTTCAAATAAATTTATATAACCATGACAACTTTTTATTTGGCAAGAACATTGATGCACCCCATTGGAATTTTCTTTTGAGATATCTCTTATACCTTGAACATGCACACAATTGGAATTTTATTTCAAGGTATCTCATAGGAGATACCTTGAAGGGCCTTGTAATACCTTCCATATTAATTGAAAATTTCCTTGCAAAGGATTTTATATAACCATGACAACTTTTTATTTGGCAAGAAACCTGAGACACACTATTAGAATTTTCTTTCAAGATATCTCCTAAGAGATACCTTGAACATGCACATGATTGGATTTTAATTTAAAGGTATATCCTAGGAGATACCTCAAAGGTCCTTGGAATTCCTTCCTTGTTGAGTTCTATGAGAGAATCATAACAAGGTTTGTCACTGTTCCTACTATTATTTTAGATAATGTTATTACTTTTATGGGTGCTAGGATAACTATTGGGAAAATAGCAATGGTGTTGCTATGAATATTGATAGACCAAAAATATTGTTGGATAAGCATGGGGGTGATGCATGTTGATTAGATGCTTACCTAGGAAAGTTGGGTACTTATCTTGGCAAGGTTTCTCACTAAGTAAACTACTAAGTGGGCCCCATTTATTTACCAACTGACCAATAGCACTGCTTAGGGGTTTAAACCAAAAAGAAATGGTTTTTACAAGCATGTGGATGCCATGTGTTAGGTGGGTACTATAATAGAGTGAAAATAGATATTCCTTGAGCTATATGAGCATTAGGATGCCATGTGGAAGAAGTAAATGTACACTGATACTTAGGTAAACATTCAAAAATGGGGCCTAAAAAAAGGGGAGGCCAAAAGGAGAACCATCAAAAAGTGCTGAGGAGATCCTAGTTGTATTGAGTGATTATGAAATAAAGATGAAGTGATGAAAAATAATAAAACTATATTTTAATCCAAAGTTCTTGGAAACTCATAAGGGCATCCACTTGTAGATGCAAGAACCAAAAATTTGATGTATAGATAGTCGAAGCAAAATTTTAAAATAGGATGAAGGCTTGAGAATGTATAATTTTTAAGGAGCCACTTGTAAAGGTATCCACTCTTCTTCCTTAGGTTGGGTCTTCTTTCTTAGAGCCTCAAAGGCTCTGTATAGTATTTGGATATTTCCTCTATTAGTTTGTATTTTTCTAATGTTATTCTCTTTACCTTATGTGCTTTACATTGTAAAGTAAGGCAATATTTTCACTTCGGGTGCTTCTTTCAAGGTGTCATGTTGCCTTCTTGTATCTTCCTTTTTCACGTCTTTGGACCCTTTTTATGTTTGGTTAGTGTATATTTTTTTATGGTTCTATGTTTTTCTTCACTCTGTACATTATTTAACCTTTGAGTGTATTATATTTGAGCCAAGCTCTCTTCCTATTTATAAATGCTAAGGTTCAAGTTTTTATTTAGTTCTTTTCATTTTTTTAGTGATTTGTCTTTGCCTTTTCATGTAGTCCCTTTCCTTCTTATTTCATTAAGATCTAGCTAATGTGTATTGGCTCTTTGATCTCACCTTTGAATATTTTAATTTATTTTTGATCTGAGCCTTTTATAGTGGTTATTTCATTTTTTCATTCTCTCTAAATGCCATTTAAATTCCATGGGGCATCTAGGTTTTTAGAGTCGTTGTCTTACTTTGTAATGTGTTTAATCTTACTCCTCTCAGTTTAAGCACATTTAACATTTTTTCTTTTATTATTTTTTTAGCCTTTTATGATTGACCTTTGTTATACCTTATCTTTATTTTGTATATAACCTTTTGGTAGCACCTCTCCCTATCCTTATGCAATCTAGTGGCATAGTTAGATATTATCTATGCCATATTTTCTCAGTGTTATATCTTGTGCTCCAACCTTTCTATTTATGCATTCGGTCCACCTTGGCTTACTTCTGGTAACATTATTTTGTAATGTTTTTTATTCTTTGATCTTCATTTTTCTGTAACTCCTTGGCATTTTGTCTAAGACTTTTCAAGTGATAATATTATTCATCATGAATTTTTAATACATACTACATGTTGGTTGCATCATTATCTGATCCATTTTTAGAAGCATTTATTTGATTTCTCTAATGTTCACTTCTTTAGTACTTATTTATGTATAAAACTTAGTTCTATTTGTTTTATATTCTAAAACTTTTTTAATTCATAAACTCTTCAATAAATTATTGATATCTATTAGTGTATTTTTTATGCTTATATGCATTGGTGTATAATTTTAATGCACGTAATTATTATATCCCTCTTGTTTAGACTTTCAAATTTAATAAATGAAAAAAAAAATACATTCATATTCCTTTGGAGTTCATAATCTCCACTATTAATTATCTTTCATTTATTACTTATATTTCTTTTAATATATCTAGTTTACGTGGAGTTTTACTTATTGATGAACTTTCTCTTTTTAAAAATAAGATGAGTATAATTGTTTATATGGTTTTTTAAGCAATAAAAATCAAGTTTTTCATTTATTCTAACTTTGGTTTGGTGTATTGGTGTGGACTTACATATAAATGTTTCTTTGTTCCTCACATTTTTTTTTTAGAACACCAAAGTCTTATTTTTAGTGAAACTAACATTTGTTTAATACTTGATTAAAAATATTAAATCACTATGCTTTTATTGAATTAATGAAAAAGGATGTTTATGGACTAATTATTAATATTGACTTATTTAAATAAGTAATTCTTTCATGCTCATATTTTGGTGCTTTGGTATGAACTTATCTTACTAGGTTCTTCTTTTCACAAGTTCAATTTGTTTGAATCAATTTTATTCAAAACCTTGTTTGTGATTTATCTAAGTTCTTTGTAAACATTTGTAAGGCTGTTTAATTGGTATTCTCACCCTTAAATTTTCATCTTTATTTGCATCAATGGCATTCAAATTATCCATTTAATTACTATTTCAAAATGTTTTATTTAAGCTTTATTTTAAATATGAATAAATTCTTGTTCTCAAACATGAAATTAAATGTCAAAATGATACAATTTCTAATTTTCATAAGTTGGTTATTGAAATTCAAAATGATTTTTAAAAACAAATGACAAACATGCAATCCTCCCTTGACACCTTAAATGCTAAATTTTCATCTTTTACACATCACACTAGCTCTCATAATGATGAAACTGATTGTGCTTCTCAAATGCCTCAAACTTCTTATAACACTTCTTCTACAAACCCTAGCCTAAAAATAATGCATAATTCAAGTTATTTGGGTGGTGGGAATGGTAAGTTTAATTTGGTATCCTTGAATCTATTTTTCTTAATTCTAATGTAAATTTTAAAGGTCTCAGTTTTGATGATTCAACTTCTTCTCATACAAATTTGACATCTTATTATCCTCATCACCACATAACTTATAATGCAACTTATTTTGATTATAATGTTTGGAATGCTCATGCTTTGGTTAAAAAAATTTAACCTTGAGCATATTTTGGAAAACATGAGCTTCACATTTATAAATGTTAGAAATTGCATCCATGTAAATCTTGTGATAAATCCACTCATGACACTTTGCATTGTTAGAAAATGATTAAATCTTCTACGTTTAAGGTTAACACTATTAGATTCCTAAAGAAAATAGATATTTTAGAGACGTTTATATTTCTCCATGTGATTCTTGTTCAATTAATTCTTAGTTCATATCTTTTCCTAGTGACACATATTATTTATCTCTATTTTGATTAAAATCAAACTCTTGTATGCATTCCTTAATTTTTTTACAAAGGAAATATGCTTTGATTATGTTAACTAACTTATTTTCATGCAAGATTTCACACTTTGTGATGGAATTTGTCTTTCCCCATTTACCTTATTGTACATCTATTTTCATTACATTATGTATGTAGCTTATATTTTTAGCCTAATAGTTACTCAACTTGAAAATTTAGTGTTAGATTGTTTTCCTTGCACATTTTGTGGATCATTACTCTCATTTGGTCTTTTTTCCATTTATCCAAAGATGATTCTTGAAGATTATTGGTGATTGCAATTTCATCATTACAACTTTCATGATAGCTTCGCTTCTATTTTCTCCTCTCAAAATATTATAATTCTTATTGAAAAAAGTTTCTATTAAGGGGGAGTATTATATAATTTAAACTCTCTTATTTGTTCATAAAAGGTTTTGTCCACTTTTGTAACCCTAAATTGAGATGAAGGAGGGACTACTAGATAAATAATATTATTTGTCTCTTTTATATCCTTTTAAGTTTATCCTAAGTCTTAATTATGTGTGTATTTATTATATTTATGAATGCACTTTATCCTAGACTTTTGATGCATCATTCACCTCTCTAGTCTATTTGTTGGATTTAAGAGTTACTCTCAAAATTAATTATTCAACCCCACATGACACACACATCCCTCCTATTTGTAAGAGGTTAGGACACTTTGCTCATATATTGAAGCTTTCCCTTGTAATTCATCTTCTCTCCTAACTCTATATAAAGAACACTCATCTCCCATTCTTAAAAAATTTATAACACATAACACTCTTATTGATCTAGTCTTTTTCTTGCATTCTTGATGCTCTCTTGACCTAAAGCCATTCTTCTCCTAGCTTTTTCATGCTATTGTAATTAGAGATTAATTATTTCAATATTTTAATACTATTGTGGGGTTTTTCTTCATTTGAAGGTTTCTCCACTTGTCACCTTTATCTTAACATTGTGACTTACTTTCTTCAAGGTGATTTTTTTATTTATCATTCATTTGAACATTAATTTCAATGTTATTTTGACCTAAGCAATAAATCTAATACCCAATAATACAACAAGGTCTCAAATCCTAATCCCCCACCATAACCCTCTTGGGTATACTTATAAAAATCCTTATATAAATGGTTGAACTAAAACCCAAAAAAAATATAATCTCATACTCCTCTATATGATAAATAATGTCAACCATCTTATATGAAATAGATACTCCCCACCCATCCACCCACAACCACAAAGGTATCTAAAAAATAATAAAGAAATCTTTACAACTAGGAAACACCTGAAATAATGATATCTGACAATAATATTGTGGTATCTCTAATGGCATACACTTCACCCCTATCATTTATATTCATATACCTATGAGCATTGGTACCAACTATTATCTCTACAATTGATAATCATAAAATGCACCACACATCCTCTTAATTTATTATCATCTCACCTTTGAGAAACAAAAATGTATAAGTATCTAAATCCAACCTTTCTGCCAAATTTGTCATCATATGCATATCATATGGCATTAGTTATAAAACACATATATCACCCAATCCTTCAGTATAAATAATGGTAGTATCCTCCTTTGAAAAAGGCAAACCATAAATAGTATACATAATGTGACCTTGATGGCACTCTTGGGCTATAAGATCACTCTATAATCATAAATATAAATTTAAACATCAAAATTTCATCCCAAAAATCATTAAAAATATTAATACTAAATTTAAATATTAAATTAGATATGATCACAATGAACTGGATACTAGTATAGACAAGGCTTTGTTACATAAACTCCACTGTAGATAATTATGCATTGTATAGGATAGAGCCACATCAGACCTAAAAATGACTAACTATGATAAGATAAGATCGTAGAACACCAAAATACTAAATAATAATAATAATAGTAATAATAATAATAATAATAACACTCCACATATACCAATAATTTGATACTCACTATATCTAGCTCAATATCTACCTCTACTATTGCTTATACTTGTTCAAATTGTATTAGCAACACTACTCTCATTTGAGGCATTTAGTGGTCTATTTTCTCAAATTCTAAAATTTTACTATTGGATTACAATTCAAATGAATATTAAGACCTATTTTTACCAACCTAATTATATTTTTTATAAAGATAAAGTGAGGGTTATTAAAGGATCCCGTCCCTTTTAAAAGGATCAAGTAAAAACCAAAAATACTAGGTAACAGTGAACAAAAAGTGATATGAGATAACAAAAATATATTGAATAATGGAATAAAAAAAAAACACCAACAACTAAGGAAAAAAATAAACAACTATAAATTAAACATCTAGTCCATGAAGGACTAGATCTCATTATTAAGCTAAACCATCAAGAACTTTCTCAAGGTTACCAACAACTCTAGCTTATTTACATTAGTTACTATTATCCTAAGGTTACACATTGCCACCATGGTATTCATGCTAATCAACTATCACCAAACATAAAAACTATAATATTTGGTACAATCTTCATCCAAACTAATTGTATTAAAATTCATTACAATCTAAAAGATATCATCTTCCACATTATACCAATTGCATTAGTTATCGAGGCATTCTCTAAATTACCAAAAAGTTACAAATTATTTATCAATTGCTCCTTATGTGCACTTTTTTCAATTCATACTCTCAAAACATTCTTAATTTTATCTCATTATAATTTCAACACAAATTTTTCATTTATCCCATCCTTTGTCTCAAAAGCGGGTGAGGGGGGAGGGATACATGTTCATACACTCAAATATATTCATTATTTTCACAACATACAATACATAATGAAATATATGCAAATGTTCTACATGTATAAATACTATGGCATCAAGTCAATTATTAAGTGTAAATTCAAAAATTATGGGGGCATGATATAAATTCATGCACTCCCCTTTTTATGTCACAAAGCTCTTAAAATATAATTACTTCAATTATCAATAAGTAAAATGTTTCAAGATAACAAAGTTTAAAAATCTTTTCAAATCTCAAGTTTCCAAAAACTACAAAATCAAATAACATTTTGATTTGAATTCATTATAGATAAAAGGGGCACGATACTTAGTCATGTTCACATTTATATATGGCATTTTTCAAAATACCTCTCTTAAAATGTTTCAAATTTGTAAGGTTCCAAAATCTAATATAGATCCTTCTATAGCAGTCTAATTTGTATAGTGGCAAGTGGGCCATGGTGAGTCTATTGACACTCAACATTTATGGCTACACTTTTTTTGAACCCATTTCATGGTTCTTTACCTCACATTAAAGTCTACTCACACTCAACAATTTAGCACTTTATTATTTCTTATAGCATTGTTCACAAGTGAAGGCATATTCTTATTTAGTTTAAACACTTCTTTCATGGAGACTTTATCAATACATAATATTTCATGGGGTCTAAACTATATGAGTCAGTATGGTTATTGTCTACGAGCACCTAATGGCTTACCACTCACCCTATTATTGCTTTCAAAAAGATAGGTTCTCCCTAACCAGGAGGCAAACAAGATGGAAGAACTTTATCTCTACTCACAAGGAATTAAATAATAAAATCACATACTCTATCAAGTGTAAACTTTCCTTATTCTCTATCTTCAAATTTCAAAATTCAAGTTTCAAAATTTTGAATATGGATAGTAAATGCTTTCAGCATCATTGTAGGTTTCACATCAAGACATCACACATGACCAAGCTTCACATCAAAAGGTAAAGTGTGCATACACACTCAGCTTTGCATTTTATAATAATCAAGTCATTTCACTTCATTACATTACTAAAATAAATTAGAGGAAAATATAGACACCTAAATTTGATACAAACTCATCCAAAACATATATTTTACATAACCTTGTTTATTTAGACTACTGGTAATGGATGAATGACTTATTGGCATGTATTAATCTATACTGTAGGCATCACTCTCTTATTTTTATGCTCATGTATTTTCATATTTATATTTTATCTTCTCATGTCCACCTTAGAGATCCCCAATTTTGAATCGAATTTTTTTTTTTGAGTTTTAAGAATTTTTTTTATTTATTTTTTTGGTGGGAGGGCACAGGTGGAATATCCCCAATTTTGATTTTAAGGTTTTATTTTTGAGTTTTGGGTTCTCCTTGAGTGCATTGTTTCCCCCAAAATTCAATATAGGCTTCAATGTTTACGCCTCACCCATGTACCTCCTTGAAATTGGAAATCTAAAGTGAGTTGAAACATCAACATGGACCATTACCAAAATGTCATGGCCACGTCACTTTGAACATCTAGCTTTGTTAAAATGGTATGGCATCGTCACTTCATGTTGGAATAATGTTTATTCCACATAGGAAATTTTTTTTGCTCTTCTATTTTTTTCTATATTGTTCTATCTGGAACCATCCACTTCCTTTGACTCTCCCATTTTCTATAATCTTCTCCCCTTCTAGATCTTTCCTATCTAGAATATTCTAAGCCTCTTTTACTCCTCTCTACTCTCCTATAAATAATACATCCACCCCTTTAAAATCAATCAAATATTTATACACTCTATATCAATTTGTTAATGAATATTTTTTCTAACATGGCATCAGAGCCAGGCTACCTGTAATCTACCCAATCCCTTTATCTCAGTTGTGTTTGGTCAAAGCCCTACTATTTTTTTAGTTTGAAGACTAAAACCAAAGGTCCCTATAATAACTTTCCCTATCCCAGCTACATTGTATGATAGTCTAAATATTTGTGTAGTTCCATCTAAAACCAATTCAAGGGAGCTCTAATTCCAAGAAATGTGTAGTAGTGTTCTCCAAAAAGTGGGAGCAGAGGCGTAGCTGAAGTGTAGAGGTCACTGAATAGAAACCCATCACAACATACCATAAACTACCTGGGTCATTTAGATTTATAAGTGACCAGGCAAAAAAATCAAGGGAAAAAATCCCAAATCCCATTTAATCTAATTTGACATCTGTTTAGAGAAGTATCTTTCTCATTATGTAGTTTTTCCTTGGAAATAAAATAAAAAATGGTAATGTTTTTTAATGTGGGCTTATTTAAAGTGATGGAAAAGTGAAATAAGGGTCCTTGAATATTTAAGTGTTGTATGAAACTATTTTTTAAATGGGTCTATATTTATTATAAGGAAAATTAAAATTTGCACATGTTTTATGCCATGAGTAGTAAGAGTGGGCAAGAAAATATTTGGCTATCTTAAGTGAATGTTTATGGGCATGCTTTTTTCAAAAGTGGGAATTGAGATACAAATTTTTTGAAAGTGTTATTTATTATTAAAAAAATTTTTAGAAAATCATTTTTAAGAAGGGAATTATTGAAACCTTAAGGAAGTGTTATTTTTTTGATAAGTGATGTTCATCCTTTAAGGAATATTTATTAATAATGGATACTAGTGGAATTCCTTTGCCAAAAATAAAATTGAATGGAAAAAATTATTATGATTACGTATCATGGTTGGAGATGTTTCTAACTCTTAAAAATTGTTATGATCTATGTTGTTGATGTTGAGAAAAGGCCTATAACTATTGGAAAAGATCAAGAGAGTTGGGACAAATGAGATAAGATGGCAGTGGCATGGATAAAGCTTATGCTTTCTGATGAGGTATTTCTAGAAGTTTGAAATGAAAAAAGTGGTGTCAAAGTATGGAGTATTCTAAAGAAAATGTATGAAAATTTAGGTGATATATGGATTTTAACCCTTACCACAAAATTATATAACATGATATTGTCATATTCAAAAGATTTAGTGCCTCATCTAAAAAAAAGAAAGGAAAATAAAAATGAGCTTGCTTCCCTTGGAAAGACTATAAATTATAAAGATTTTATGAAAATAATATTACAAAGTTTACCTAGTTTATATCAACCATTTATAAGGGGTTTAGATGTTGATGATAAGCTAACTACCATTACATCTGAAGAGTTATGTGCTAAGCTTATACAAGAAGAAATGTGGTTAGCTAAGGAAAAATAGATTTCAAGTGATGATGCTCAAGATTTTGTGATGAAGGGAAGGCCTAGCTACAAGAATTTTTATGAGAGCTCAAGAGAGAAAAATTGGAGGCAAGACACCAGTTATGATTCCTCTAAAGTCATAATCATCACAAAGAAAGGCAACAAAATCAAATGTAACTATTGTGGTAAATTAGGCCATTATGAAAACCAGTGTTATAAGAAGCAAAATGATTCAAAAGGGAAGCTTAAGAAACATGTAAATATGGTTAACTCTAAAAGTGATGCTCTATGTGTGGTTCTCAAATCAAATAGCTCCTATAAGGATGATTGGGTCATTGATTCTAGTGCTACACAACATATGTCTCATAATGAAGAAAATTTTGAGTCATTAAGCAAGGATAACACTAAAAAACAAATTGGTAAACAACAGTGTATTAGAAGTTAAAGGAACTGGCAATGTTTAATTTGACAATGGTATATTTAAAAATTTAAAGCTAGTTCCATATTTAAAAAATAATCTTCTATCAGTTTCTCAAATTGTAAATCAAAGATATAAGATAGAATTCCACAATGATAAATTTTTAATCAAGGACATGAATGAAAACTTTAGAGTCAAAGAAACTAGAAAATTTGAGAATGGTTTATATAAGTTTTAAGAATTTACTTCAAAACATGAAGATAGTCATGTCTGTAACATTACAAAACATTCTGACATGAGCAGGTTATGGCATGAATAGATGCGACATGTCAAATATCAAATCCTTGGGCTTATGAATAAGATGAACATGGTTTATAGACTTCCAAACATTTATCAAAATCAAAAAGTTTGTGAAGGATGTGCTATGGGGAAGCAACATGTGGAAAATTTCCATCATGAAAAATCATGGAGAGCTAAAGTTTCATTGCCTCTAGTTCATAGTGATCTAATGGGGCCATTTGAGATACTATCCCTCATTGGATCAAGGTATGTTCTAAATTTTATAGATGATTATAGTAGAAAAATTTGGGTGTACTTCTTAAAAAATAAGAGTGGGGTGTTCTTTAAGTTCAAATAATTAAAGGCCCTAGTTGAAAAACAAAGTGGAAGACATTTAAATATAATAAGAATAGATAGAGAGACATAATACATTAACTATGCCTTCTTAAACTTTTGTATATGAAATGGCATAAAGAAAGAGTCTACAGTTGCCTACACACCTCAACAGAATGGGGTTGTTGAAAGAAAGAATAGAACTCTAATGGAAATAAAAACAAAATGGAAGACATTCAAAGATAATAAGAATAGATAGAGAGACATAATACATTAACTATGCCTTCTTAAACTTGTGTAAAGAAAATGGTATAAAGAAAGAGTCTACAGTTGCCTACACACCTCAATAGAATGGGGTTACTGAAAGAAAGAATAAAACTATAATGGAAATGGCTAGATACATGTTTTATTCTATAAAAATAGATACAAAGTATTGGGATGAAGCAATTCACACAACTACATACATTCTAAATAAGACTCCCACTAAAGTAGTAATGAATAAAACCCTTGAACAAGCTTGGAGTGGTAGAAATCCTACTATCTCTCATTTTCAAGTTTTTGGTTAGAATTCTTATGCTCATGTTCCTAATCAAGCAAGAAAGAAGCTAGATAAGAAAATTGAAAAATACATGATGATTGGTTATAGTGAGGAATCCAAATCTTATAGACTATGTAATCTTGAAATAGAAGAAATTTATATCAAAAGAAATGTGTGGTTTCATGAAAATATTGAAGATAACGATATTCCTCAACCATCTTCCCTTCCAATTTTAATTAAGGAAGATGAACTTATTGATACTAATGATGCAAATTAAGATTTTCCATCATCTACAAGAGGAGATCCAAATCAAATAGAAACATCAAGTGAAAGTGATGAAAGGAACATAGGGAAAACAAGGAGCATTGAGGAAATATATCAAGAAGGTCCCAAGATTTTCTTTTTCTAAATATGCCCTTATGACTACAGTGATGCAAGTGGAAGATCCAAGCACATATGAGGAGGCAAAATGAAAATCTAAATGGGATTTAGCTATGCAATAATAATATGATTCTATAATGAAAAATGACACTTGGGAGCTATGCATTCTTCCTAAAGGAATGAATTTAGTTGGCTACAAATGGACATTTAACACAAAGTTCAAATTAGATGGAGATGTGGAGAAGCACAAAGTAAGGTTGGTGGCCAAAGGATTATCACAACAAGAAGGTATTAATTTTACCAAAATATTTTCTCTTGTTGTTAAGATGACATATATTTGTACAATAGTTTCTTTAGCTAAAAAAATTGGATGGAAGATTTATCAAATGGATGTAAAAAGTTATTTTTTACATGGTGATATAAAAGAAGAAAGTTACATGAAACAACCACCTAGATTTGTTAATCCCAGTGAAGAACATCTAGTTTTCAAACTAAAGAAGTCATTACATGATCTTAAACAATTACCAAGGGCATGATACTCTAAAATAAATGAGTACTTTCTAGAAGCAGGATTCATAAAAAGCAAAGCTGATCTAGATATTTATGTAAAGCATAGTGATTAAAAAATTATTATTATTGTATTGTATGTTGATGATTTAATCATTATAGGAGATCATACATAATGCACTGAAGACACTAAGGATTGACTTAAAATGGATTTTGAGATAAGTGACTTAGGCCTAATGTATTACTTTTTGGGTATGCAAGTATGGCAAGAAAAAGATAGAATTTTGCTTTCTTAAACTAAATATGCTCTTGATGTATTAAGAAAATTTAGGATGCTTGAGTTTAAAAAAGCTAGTACACCACGTGAAGTTGGATTGAAACTGAGTACTAACTCTAATATAAATAAGGTAGATGGAACACTGTATAGACAACTTGTTGTAATCTCTTGTATCTGACTATCACTAGACCAGATATTGCATATGATGTTGGCATTGTTTCTAGGTATATGTCAGATCCTTATATTGACCATTAGAAAGATACAAAAAGAATACTAAAGTATATTAGAGGTACATATCAACTTGTAATTGAATATAAACAAGGATGTCAACCTACCTTAGTGGGATATACATATTTAGATCATGCCAGTGATGTAGATGACATAAAATCAACTTTAGGATATCTATTTCATCTTGGTTTAGGTCCAATCTCATGGAGCAACAAGAAGTAGGCTACAGTGTCTCTCTCATCTACAAAGGATAAATACATCAGTTCTTCAAAGGTATCTCAATAATCTATGTGGCTAATAATATTTCTCGAGGAAGTTCATCTACCTCAAGATCATCCAACTACTATAGTTTATGATAATCAAAGCAGTATCAAGTTGGCAAAAAATCATGTATTTTATGCTAGATCAAAACATATTGAGGTAAACTATCACTTTGTTCATGACTAGATAGATGGAAAGGTGGTGGAGCTAAAGTTTTTTAGAATAGAAGACCAAGTCACAGACATATTAACTAAAGCATTATCTATAGTTAAATTTGTCAAATTTGGAGACATGATACATCTTGTGGATGGTCCTTTTCAAGTATCTATGAAGCCTTAGGAAAATTATTGCGTTTTTTAAATGGGTACCTAATTAGACCAAGTTGTCAGGACCCATAGTAGAATCTTGTAACCCAAATAAACATTATGGGAGAGTGTTGTAATAATGTTTATTCCATGCAAGACATTTTTTTCTCCTCTTCTATTTTTTTCTAGATTGTTCCATCTGGAACCATCCACTTCCTCTGACTCTCCCATTTTCTAGAATCTTCTCCCCTTCTAGATATTTCCTATCTAGAATTTTATAATCCTCTTCTACTCCTCTCTACTCTCCTATAAATATGACATCCACCCCTCTCTCAACTCAATCTAGTAGCTGTACATTCTATATTAGTTTGTTAATGAATATGTTTTCTATCATGGTCACGTATGGCCTCCAAAAAATATTAAAAACATCCATAGCCAAATAGTTCATGTTATAGATGAACTAATGTTTTTGAGATGGTCATTTTAGCATAAAGGAGATCTCAAACAGAGCTATGGATCAAAATTTATGGCCTCAAGAAGTTTAGACTTATTTTCCACATCAATACTACACAAGTAAAGTTGAAGTGTCTAAATAAAATGTATGTTCCAAAAATTGGTCAATCAAAACAATAGTAGTTAGCCCTCAAAAAAACACCACCATCCTCATCTAAAGGTCAAGTGAATATAACACCACAAGATATGTAATGGTGTGTTTAAGCATTAGTGATAGTTAGAGCTTCCCATGTCCACCCTCTCCAACATGAGTGTGGGAAAGCTTACTTTTATTCAAAATGAGGGTGTCAAAAATCACATTAACTGAATGCCACAATACAATATCTATAACCTCCTTCACTATAGAGGGGATTGATTTAAGCTAACATGGCTTTTTTATATGGACCCTCATAAACTCATTAGGTACACAACATACACCTAATATATTTTGCGCAGAGCCTTTTCCTTGACCTTGAAACTATGAGTAGTAAAATAAATATGAATTTTACTAAGGATAAACTCACAATATATTTTCCTCAAAAAATAAAAAGGAACCTCATGGTTGTCAAAATCTAAATAATCAAATAACATGCACCATCAATCCCAAAAATTGTCTCTTATCAAATTATGTTTGCACAAATGGATTAGAAACTATTTTCATGATAATAGAGTGTTGAATTTGTTGATGGATTAATGAATATTATGCAATTTAGGTATTTTTTTAATATTTTTTCTCTCACACTAGCTTCTGGTAAATTTTAGCATAGTAAGACCTACATCTCTCTCTATAAGATGTACATCTATCAATTTGACCCATTATCAAGTTAAGTTGGCCTAATCATGATTTTAATGAATTTTTGAAATAATTAAAGTGGGTGTTGGTCAAATAGGGGTACCTAAATATCTTAATTATATACTCAATCTGTATTTTATTTTCTACTATATATGTGGCCAAATGCACCTAACTTGTTAGGCGATCTTGTATAATTATAAGAGGGTTATGAGGTTAGGAGGGTTTTACATATTATTTTATTCTTCTTCAACTCCCATATTTTTTCTTACACATGAAGGGTTTGATAGGTTGTATAACTTGAAAAATAATTTTTCATAATAAAAAAACAATGCAAAACCAAAAGAAAATATTAAATTTGGTGTTATTTGGAAATAAATTAGTTTACTTGCCTCTCTTCTGGTGTGGTATTTTCAATTGTCTCACTAAACAAGACTTTAAATATATTTCCAAAGATTGTTTCAAGGTAATTGGAAAACAATGGGAAATTATCTCCTCTTGGCTAGAATATGAGTGTGTTATGTAGTTGAACTATGGAAAAGAAATGATAAATTTCATGAGTTTAATGAGAGTTTAAATATAAAATTAACTATGTTTATTAAAACATGGTATGCATACATAATTTAAACCCTAAAAATTATGCATTTTAGGCTTGGTACCTACCAAGACTAAAAAAAATACATATGCATTATTTTAATAATGCGTATGAATTTCCAATAAACTCATAAAATTATCCATAAATTGGCCCATCATATTATTTCACTTACCCATTATGGAAACATGTAAGCCCAAATATTGTCCCCCAAGAAAGTTTTGAAACTAAATTTCATTATTACCCATTAATTTCCCATGGTAACACAACAAAATGAGAATATAATTACATTGTATTGAATGAAATTTTTATTTCTAGTTTTTTTTGGAAGCTAATGAAGTGGTGATATGATTTATTTTCTAATATTATTCATTAATGTCATCCTTAGATAAACAATTTTTTCCAACCAATCACCAACCCCTTTATATTACCCCTCCTAAAAACTTTCATCCTCAATGATTTTTCAAGTGTCAATTAATATTTATTTTCTAGGGACCATCTACAATACATTTATAAGAAGGTATTGGATATTACTACTAAATTAATATCAATATGAACCTAATGAGGAATACAAAACATAAGAGGTGTGTTTGTGTGTGTTAATATTTGAAACTCTAGTCATTTTTTTTATTTTATATATATATATATATATATATATATATATATATATATATATATATATATATATATATATATATATATATATATATATATATGTATGTATGTATGTATGTATGTATGTATGTATGTATGTATGTATGTATGTATGTATCACTAAATTTGTATAGATATATTTGTTCTAAGCATTCACAAATAGACATTAGGATATTATAATTGACTTGGGAATGAAAATTTACTTATATTTAAATTTTCATTCCCAAGTCAATTATAATATCCTAATGTCTATTTGTGAATGCTTAGTAGAAATATATCTTTAAAAATTTAGTGATTGATATATATATATATATATATATATATATATATATATATATATATATATATATATATATATATATATATATATATATATATATATAACTAAATTTGTATAGATGTATTTGTACTAAGCATTCACAAATAGACATTAGGATATTATAATTGACTTGGGAATGAAAATTTACTAATATTTATGCTAATAATAATATAAGATTTAGTGTAGTCATGATCTATGAGGATCTAAGTCATTAGATATTGCCAAAATTTCTTGAATCTGGTGGTAATAGGCAAGAAATCAATTTACTTACGTCTTTATTATCCACTAAACAAGACTTTCGAGATATTTCCAAAGAGTTTGTAAATCTAATTAGCAAACAATGGGAAATTATCTACTCTTGGTTAGAATGTGAGCATGGTGTGTAGCTGAATGGTGGGAAAGCAATGACATATTATGTTATTTTAATGAGATTTTCAAAACAAATTATGTTTATAAAAATATAGTATGCGTACATCTTATTTTAACAATGTGTATGTGTTTTTGGTTAATTCACAAAAATGTCCATAAATTGGCACATCAAATTCCTACACTTACCCATTATGGAAACATTTAATCCCAAATGTTTTCCCTCAAGGAATTTTGAAACTAAATATCATTATTACCCCTTAATTTCCCCTGGTAAAATAAAAAAATGAGAAGATCATTACATTATATTGAATGAAAATTTTATTTATGTTTTTTTTAACTAATGAAGTAGTGAGATAAATTTTTCCCTTTATTATTCATTACTATCATCCTTGGATAAATATTTTTTTCAACTAATCACCAACCCATTTTCAATACCCTTCTTTCAAAATTTCAACTTCAATGGTTTCTCAAATGTTTGTTAATCTTTATTTTCTAGGGACCAGCTCCAAAACATTTATTAGGAGGCACTAGAAAATACTAATAAATTAATATCATTATGGCCCTAATGAGTGATAAAAAACATAACACACACACACACACACACACACACACACACACACACACACACACACACACACACACACACACACACACACACACACACACACACACACACACACACACACACAAATATATATAATGCATACATATACATATACATATATGCATACATACAAACATACATATGTGTGTGTATGTATGTATTATATTTGTGTGTATATATGTGTATGTAAATTGTCCTTTACATACATACATACATACATACGTACATACATACATGCATACATACATACATACACACCCCAAAAAAAAAACATTTACTATATTATATTTATTAATACATGAAGTTCTTATCATTTTTTTGAGTTGACATATATCACTAAACTTGTATACATATATTTATAAGAAGAATATTTATACAATAAAATAATATAGGGTTTGTATTACCAATTGTATGATGTTTGATTAAAATTATTTATGGGCTGAAACTCATGACCCTTCATCGTACCTTGCTTCGCATCATCAAATGGGAGACAAATATTTGACGATGCTATCTTCAAAAATGTTCTAAAATATTATAGAGGATCCATTTGAAATATAATGAGAATATTTAGAAGAACATCATATACATGAATGACCAATTATTGTTGATCATTTATCTCTAATCCTCAAGCAACAAACTCCTTCCAACACCTCTCATTCTCATAGACCATTTAGTGGTCAAATGTTATACAAAGTACAAGTCAATGTAGACACCCCTATGTTTGAACTAAAAAATAGATTTCAATTAACTAGATAACTAAATTAACCTAATATGATCATATTATGTGGTTAATAAATTATCTGATTGATATAATATTACATTGTTTTATTTAAAAGTTTCTTTATGAGTTAACAAATGGTCCAAAAAGTACTACACTTAAAATAAAAATTATGAAGGTAAATTTAATTTAGACGCATATATAAACACATGGAATGGTTTTTATACATACTCAAAGAAACATATCACTCTATTAGTAACTATGATGATTATTACATAAATCTATCTTAGTTTCACCAAGGCAAAGAACAATGTATGCAAAAATACATGGATACCTTTCATACTTTTGTGTTCGAACTTCAGATTCAATATTTAAAACTAAACTTTGTTTTTTAATATACTTCATGCTTGACAGCACATATCCAATCACATATGGGTTCCTTAAAGATTTATTAAACCATATAATCCTAAGTAATAGCTTGCAATATTAAAGCAAAGACTAAGGCAAAAGATTATAAGTCTCAAACTAAACAACAATATATTTAAAGTATAATTCCAAACTAGGAAATAATTTCAAGCACCCATCATAAAAGAATAAATAATCATCAAATAAACAAAAAAAGTAGTCCAAGATTGGAAAGTGTTGTTTAGTTCATAACTCCAGTAATCATTAAAATGAAGAGTGGTGTTATATAAATATTCTACTTTCACATATTGAATAAATAGGTATCATCACAACATCATTGGAGAAAGGTAAGAAGATCATGGAATTTGAACATAACACCATGGTGGGTACCAATAATATATATAGTATATTTGTATAAATAGAGTAATTATAAAGAGTTTTTCATTATAAAATGTGTATATATTCTCAACCAATATACTTCATCATTAAATATGGAAGTTAAAATAGCCTAAGTTCTCCTACAATTTTTAAATTAATCTTGCCGCTTATGCCTCACCCACAACCATACTCTAATTAATGGTACTATGTGGAAGATTAGAAAGGCATCACTAAACAATGAAAAATCAAGACATTTTAAGTTATAATACTTTGTGATGTCATTCCATTAGAGTTAGGTGATGTTTTACTTGGTAAACCATATATTTACTATCAACATGTACTCTATGATGAAAATCCAAAAAATGTTTTCATGTATTTTGGTGATAAGAGATACCGTATACCTAAAGTAGTCCTTAAGATATCACTAATTAGTTTAAATAAGTATAATAAGCTAATCATGTCTAGTAATAAGTTCATGATTTTGATGGTAAGATCTGAATATAAGAATGTCCTTAAAAATTAATCCATGCCATAATTACTCTAGCAGTAGAAACAAAAAAATTAGAGTTGAACCATTAGTTGAAAGAGTACAAGGATATATTTTAGTTATTGAAGGAAGTGCATACACATTGTTTACTAAATAATATTTTTGATTTTATCCCTGATCTACCTTTACCTAATGCTCATTTATACCACATTTCTAGAGAGTGAATAAACCATGAAATATATTCATGAAATCATGGGAAAAGGACATATTAGGCATATCTCATCACCTTGTGGTAGCCTATTTGCATTTTTTCCAAATAAATAAATCAAATGCAGGTTGTGGATTTATTATATATCTAAACAAGATCATAATTAAGAACCACTATCCTCTTCTAATGATTGTGGACTTTTTAGACCAACTATCTAAAGAAAAATACTTCACCAAAATATATATTAACAATGTATATCACCAAATTCTTATTGAACATATAGATTCATGGAAGACAACCTTTAAGTCCAAATAAGGTTTATTTGAATGGATAGTTGTTAGGTTGACGAGCTAAAAGCTTCACTAATGCAAACATGGAGGAGGAGGTTTTCTGAGTGTCACAGTCACCAGTGTCGGTCAGGCCAACCGACGTCGATCAGGGTTAGATAGGAAGGCAACCGACATCGGCAGGAGTCGGTCGATGTCGGTCACCTCCAGATAGACAGGGACTGACGTCGGTCACCTATGCTGTTCAAAACTATGAGTTTCACAGATAGTTTGTTAATGAACCAGTTGTTTGCATGTTAAAGGCTAATTTTAGTCTTGGAGCTGTGGATCTAATTATTGTGATTAGATGTCTAATTATTATTTGCATAGGATCTATATAATAGACTCATGGGCTTTATTGTATAGTGTGCTAGTTGAGTAAGAGCAAGGTTAGCTCCTTCAGAGTGAAAAGAGCAAGGTGTGTTCCTCCTAATGCCACAGTGTCAGGTGTGTATGATAAGGGAGATCTGCAGGTTGCTGCAAGGTCTGGTAGAAGATCCATAGGGGTGCTAGTATGGTATAATCATAAGGACTTGGTGAGGAAAGGACAAGGGTTCTATCTGAGTAAGTAAGATCATTGATTTATAGGTGTGTGTGTGTGTGTGTGTGTGTGTGTGCGAGGTCAAAGGAGATCTACGGGGTAGCAAGATCAAAGGTGATAGTAACACAATAGGTAGCAAGATCAGGTGAGATCTAATTGGAGTACATTGTGTACTCAGAGTATGTGTGTATACTCAAATTTGGAGTGCGTGGAGCACTTGTGTACTAGCAGTAGTGATACTGACTGGTTGGAGGTGAATAACAACTCTATGCTTGAGTTATTGTTGGGACCATAATTGAGAGAGTGAACTCTTGAAGGTGAATTACTGTACACTTGGTGTGGGAAGCCTGTAAGGTGTGTAAGAGTGTGGCATCTCTTCATTATAATTTCTTTCTAGAAGAGTATTAATACAATTGGGTATTGTCTCTCATATTCTGTGTTATTTTTGAATTCTAGTTACTTGTGACTCTGGTTAAATTCCACATTTAGTTGCTAGTACATGGTAATCAATTGTGCTTATGGGTCCTAAAAGTTGGCATCAGAGCATTTATGTTCTAGATTCTTGACAAGTTGGTATCAGAGCTAAGGTTGCAGGGAGCAGGTTTTTGTTTGATTACAGGTCACTCTCAGGGGTTTCTGATTGAGTGGGAGTATAGCAATGGCAGAAGAAAGTACACTAAGAATGGAGGGATTGAAAAGCATGAATGGTCAATTATGGTGTTATGGAAAGAAAGAGTAGGCAAAGAAATATTATTGGTTGGTAGAAGATCAGCATGAAGGAACTGAAGAAGCAGATGTTGCAGGTGTTATTGCACAAGATGTTCTGGGATGTTCCTTGGATAAAGTAGAATCTTGTTTTATAGATTCTATTGCCTCTTTCCATGCAGCCCAAAATAGAGTATTTTTCCATGTTAAGGTCTTTGGATACTTTGGAAAGATTTATTTAGGGGCTAGTGTGCCTTGTCAAAGTGTTGGCAAAGGGGAAGTGTTGCTGAAATTATAGGTGGCCAACACATGGGTGTTGAAGAAGGTCATGCAGGTCCCAGTCTTGAAGATGTAGCTAATTGCTTCAGGAAAGTTGGGTGATGAGAGATGCACAGGAACTCTCACAGCAGCTGCACTTGAATTAGCATGTGGTAAGAAAGTAGGTAATCTTTATCTACCTGCTTGTATTACTAATTCTTCTTCTATTGCAAGGACATGGCTTTGTAGTCTTGGTCACAAGAGAAAGAAGGAGATGCATGTTCTTAAGCAGAAGACAAATGTGTTTGACAGACTTAAGAACTGGAAAGCCTTGGTGTTCATGGAGGAGATGATGGACAGAGATTAGTGGAGAAGGTTGAGTAACTCTGAGCAGGGAAGTTTGGATAGGGTTTAGATCCAAAGAGAACTCATGGGTAAAAATTCATCACTCATAAGAAAACACAGGTATCAACATCGGTTAGGGAAAACTGGCGTCAAACAGATAGGCACCGACATCGATCATGTGGAGACTGATGTTAGTAGGATAACCGATGTTGGTGACCTAGACAGTTGCATGGAATCAACGTCAGTCAGATACAGACTATGTGGTGATCGAGGTCGGTCACTGGAATAGATTTTGGGCAGATAACAAGCTGTCAAGGAGTCTCAAATGCCTATGTGGAGGACTGAAAGGGTAAGTAAGCCTCAAATTTATTATTCCTCTTCTTTATACTCGTTGCTCACTGTAGAGCAAGAAGGATCCAAGAAACAGTGGGAGCATGGCATGAATGAGGAATTTGATTCCTAGGATGTAGAACCAAACGGAAGATTTGGTAGGGTTGCCAGCTGGAAGAAAGCAATGAAAGACAAATGGATTCTTTGGTTAAAGAATAGAGAGAATGGACACGTGAGACAGAAGGCCAGGTCATATGGTCTTGAGCAAGTTGCAGGACAGTGGTACAGGTTTGATAGGTGGATGACAAAGCATGGCTTTAGTCAATGTCATTGTAACCATTAT
Source organism: Torreya grandis (assembly GCA_037957365.1). Taxonomy (NCBI): domain Eukaryota; kingdom Viridiplantae; phylum Streptophyta; class Pinopsida; order Cupressales; family Taxaceae; genus Torreya; species Torreya grandis. The sequence goes on from JARHVA010001952.1 coordinate 819,627, forward strand.
GTGTTTCTTTACTAGGTGGATGATGGTCGCGACATTATCTTGTTACTATATGTAGTGGGGTCACACATGCAGGGTTTTGCTGAGCTAAAGGTAAAGTTAGTTCAGTGTTATGTCATGAAGAATTTGGGAGCAGTGAAATTCTTTGGCATGAGTAATCCTAGAGATAGGGAAGATCACAAGTTGATGTTGTCACAGGATGATTGTGTGAAGGTAGTGCAGGATGTAGAATGGCAAGTGCACCTATGGATGGATAGTTCATAGAATAGGGTCCCCAATCACATGATGAGGTTGAGTACATGTGTACTCCCTGATATTGCCCCAGTAGTGGGAGTTGTTAGCAAGTTTGTAGTCAATCCAGGAAGGAAGACCTGAAAAGTGGTTCAGTGGGTTCTCAGGTATCTGAGAGGGACCAGTAGTAGGTCGACATACTATGTAGGGTTAGGCACTTCGGATATGGTAGGTTACTTGGATGATAGGTGTTGCACCACATGATGTGTGGTGGTTGGTCTTCAAGATTGAGCTTGAAGAGGGATACAAGCCAGGAAACAAATTAGATAGTGTATAGGTATAGGTACAGTGCAGCTATTTATCTCCAAGTGGGAGATTGTTAGGTTGTAGAGCTAAAAGCTTCACTGATGCAAACATGGAGGAGGAGGTTGCTGAGTGTCATAGTCATTGACGTTAGTCAGGCCAACCGACGTCAGTCATGGGTAGACAAGAAGGCAACCAACATCGGTAGGAGTCAGTCGACGTTGGTCACCTCTAGACAGATAGGGACGGACATCAGTTGCCTATGTAGTTTGGAACTGCAAGTTTCACGGACAGTTTGTTAATGAACCAGTTGTTTGCATGTTAAAGGCTAATTATAGTCTTGGAGCTATGGATCTAATTATTGTGATTAGATGTCTAATTATTCTTTGCATGGGATCTATATAATAGACTCATGGGCTGTATTGTATAGTGTGCTAGTTGAGTAAGAGCAAGGTTAGCTCCTTCAGAGTGAAGAGAACAAGGTGTGTTCCTCCTAGTGCCATAGTGCCAGGTGTGTATGATCAGGGAGATCTGCAAGTTGTTGTAAGGTCTAGTAGAAGATCCACAGGGGTGTTGGTATGGTATAATCATAAGGACTTGGTGAGGCAAGGACAAGGATTCTATCTGATTAAGTAAGATCATTGATTTGTAGGTGTGTGTGTGTGTGTGTGAGGTCAAAGGAGATCTATGGGGTAGCAAGATCAAAGGTGACAACAACACAACAGGTAGCAAGATCAGGTGAGATCTACTTGGAGTACATTGTGTACTTGGAGTATGTGTGTATACTCAAATTTGGAGTGCATGGAGAACTTGTGTACTGGCAGTAGTGATATTGACTGGTGGTATTGGTAGTAGTGATACTGACTAGTTGGAGGTGAACAGTAACTATGTGCTTGAGTTGTTGTTCGGACCATAATTGAGAGAGTAAACTTTTGAAGGTGAATTATTGTACGCTTGGTGTGGGAAGCCTGTAAGGTGTGGAAGAGTGTGGCGTCTCTTCATTGTAATTTCTTTCTCAAAGAGTATTAATACAATTGGGTATTGTCTCTCATATTTTGTGTTATTTTTGAATTCTAGTTACTTGTGATTCTGGTTAAATTCCACATTTAGCTACTTGTACATGGTAATCAATTGTGCTTCTGGGTCCTAACAGTTGGTATTAGAGCATTTATGTTCTAGATTCCTGACAATAGTCATACTCTTTGGGAAGACCAACACACCATCTACAGATGATGAATGGCATTTTTAGTCTAGTCATTCATTCATTTGATGTAATATACCTTAATGACAATGTAATCTTAACAAAAACATGCAATGAACATCTGTTCCATAGAGATAAAGTTTTTGATACTTTGTGGAAATAGAATCTATATGCCAACATGGATAAATGTTCATTTTCTATGTTGGAGATATATTATTTATGATACATAGTAGACACACAATGAGTTCACATGGACCTAGATAAGATTCAAGTCATTAAATAATGGAAAAAATAAAAGGATATAATAGACATTCACATCTTCTTGGGATTATAAAAATTTTATAGGACATTTTACTTGTTTTTCTCATGTGACTTAGACTTTGAACCAATTTACCAAAGGTGGTGCAAAATAAAAATACACCATAAAAAGCATTCAAAGAAATGAAATGTAGACACTATTTTTCATCATTACTTATATTAATAGATATTAAACAACCCATTTAACTTGAGACAAACACCCATGAATTCACACTTAGATAAATCCTCTCTTAATATAGTTACCTAGTAGCTTATGACAATGAAACATTCATTGCATTGTTAATAAACTATCCAATCTAGGATTAAGAGATTTTTGTTATCATTCAAGCATGTAAAAATTGTAAGCATTATATATCAAATAAGGATATTATGTTTCACATATATCCCAAGCCATTTAAGTTCTTGTATACTTATAATAAGTTACACCATGAGTGACATCATAAATGACCTTCTTATCTTTAGCAATTCCATCTAAGCATCAAGGATATTAGGAAAAATAACAATCCAATGGTAGATTATTTGAGACATATACCAATTTAATCTTTCCTTTCTTTATTTTATACATGTGAACATGAATTCATTACATCCTCATAATTTTATCCATTTGACATGAATTTTTCTATAAAAAACAATTCTTGTAATTTAGTTCTAATTTTTTGCTTGCAAGATGGAGTCTTTTATTACATTGGGCACTTATGCATTATGTGTGGCACAAATAGATATAAAATAATATGGTATGATCATTTTATTAAATTTACAAGACATCTCTAAGCAAAGGGTCATCAATATACTTATTATCATAGTGTCAATCATGTCATCAAAAAGGATAAGTAAGTGATGTTTGATCCACCTAAATATAACTATCTAGATCCTAGTCCCCTTGATTCATCTTTAGAATCACCCTTTCCCCTATTAAATTCCTCTCATTTAAATATTCATGAAAAATGACTTGGAACTTATAGTATTGAAAATAGATTTCATGTTACCAAACTACCTAGATCACCCAAATCCTATGACAAACCCAAGATGGAATGGTGCAAGAAGAAGGTGGAATATTATCCCAAAGAGTCTCTTTTGTTCATCCCAAGAAAATAATTTAGTCAATAATAGTTGAAGCAAGAATATGATTCATGGTTGTACAATGATATGATGTTTTATAAATCAAAAAATAAATACAAGGGATGTGGTTGATCAAAAGGTGGATTTGGTGGTAGATAATCAAGTGTCAGGTAGTGGATTTGGACAAACTCAAATAAATCATCATCATAATGGTCAAAATACCACTCATTCTCTACAAAAATAGCTTTTCCTTCAACATTATTTTGAATTATATGCATCCTAATAGCATGTTGATCGATTATGTAGGAGGCCTCCTATACTATTCTAGAATATATCAAGTTTGATCTTGTTTCTTCATTCTAGAATTTGTGATTGTCATCAAAGCTATTATGGAAATGTGAATTATGTTCCTATAAAACTTGAGTATGAGACACCTTTGTGTTATATCTAGTGTAGCTTCTATTTCTTATCACCATTTGTTACCAAATGTAGCTTCTATCTGAATACCTATGTTCATGATGAATAGTAGGGTTTTCACCACCTGTAGGACCACATGCAACTAACATCATAATGTGGTTGATCGAATCTTATCGAAATATAACATGTTAAAAATCATTATTGTTATGTCATATATGTTATAAAAATGCAAGTGTATATGTATTTGGGTCTAAATATTCATCAATGGCTATATGTTCTAGATCTTGATATTTAATGAAAACTTGAATATTCAAATCATTATACCTAGAATTTTTTCAATTTCTACTTGTTTGATTTTATTCCAGGGCTTGGGATTGCTTAGGTAGAGGTTGTATGATCTAAATAATTCCCTTAGCCTTATACTTTTCAAGCATCTATTTTAATTTTGAGCATGTATTTGTATCATGTCCTATGATTCTATGAAAATGATAAAAGGTCTTACCATCTTTATTTGATAAGCAATTGGCGAATCAGTGGCATACTATTGGTATGGCTATTAAGTCACTATCAAGTAGCATTTGTAACATAATATGCAATCCATATTTTGAACTATTTGTTTGTATTTTAATAGTTGGTTCAATATCCATAGATATCATATAATCCATTGAATTTGAGAATGGTTATAAAATTATATGTAGGGTTGTATCCAACTAGTAACAAACATTTTTTCCTTTATGTGTGTTAGTAATAACTGCCTTTTTATATTTTTATATACTAGTATGATGGCCTTAGAATTATCTCAGTATTATCCTGGACCCATTGGTGTAAACTTCAAACCACATAAATAATCATAAATGTCCATTAGAGTTGGGTCTATGTCCCCCTCATAATTAGCCTTAGAATCACTATTAACATTCTTGACATAAAAATATTATGGGTTCTCTAAATTTATCAATAAATGTAATTGTTTCATATGTTATTCATTTTCTACCTTAGGTAGTGACATCATTGGTGCTGAGGTGCATGTGGATGATGGTTGAGGAGTATGTGTACTAGACTCACCAACCTCATATGTGTGCATCTTTTCTATGGTAATAATCTATGGTGGTAGAACTATAGTAGGCTATAGTGCCCCCAATGGTGATGAACTCTAAGAAGTGGGTTATGTAACCTTACAATATCTAAAGGGTTGGTTATTATCTATATAATTTTGTAAATATCCATCATCGAGAAATTTTACAAATCAGTGCAAGGTACAAGGTATGGCCTCCTTGGCATGTATCTATGGCCTACATAATAGTAAATTATAATGCAAATGATTAGGCATTACCTGAAAGGAGAGGAGAGGAAACTTAAGAATGTGAATGAAAATCAAAACTCCTCAAGAAGGATCTCAAGTCCATGAAAAGATTGTATTGTAACAGAGAATAGTGTTATGAATAAATAAAAATGACTTGATATGTGTGTTCTCCTTTCAATGTGTATGACTGAACTAGTTTTTTATTGCATTGAACAAGCCCTTGAGGCCATGACTATGTTTATATTGGTGTGTACTTTTCATGCTTAGAAGGACTGTTGATTATAGTCAAGAAGGTAAGCTTTGGACATATTATTTTAGTAGAAATAAACAAGTACTATTCATTATGAAAGTGTTAAAGACCATTCATACCTCTAAGTGATTGAGTAGATGATTTTAAGTGCAAGAAACTCAAAGAAAGGTAACTCTACCCTTATACCCTATTCTATGTATGACAATCAATCTAAAAGTGAAAGGTTATTTGTTACAATGTCATGTATGGCTTAGATGAAAGGAATAATATAGAGAATAAGAATTTTCATTGAGCGAGGAGACTTATTATTTATACAAATGGTAATGGCAAGGCAATAATATACAGTCATCTTGAATGAAGAAACCTTGCCTACATAAACTAGCACCCTATTACTTGTTTCAAGAAAAACAATATCCTTATATAAGTAGTCCAAGGTAGTCAATACTTAAAATGATGATCCAAAAAAAACACCCATACTAAGATAAATTAGAATAGTGTGGAAGCCAAAGTGAATTATGAAATAACTTGAAAAAATAATTATGACCACTACCATTAGTCAAATACTAAATAAACAACTATCCCCCTAGGTGGAAGAATTTCTTCTTCCAAAATTATTTTTATCCCATCTATCAATGCTTAAATCATTCCCAATGGACCAATGTATTCAAGTCAAATACATTTTTGTATTCCTATAGATATTTTTATTTAAATACCAATAATAACTAACAATCATGTCATAATTCCCAATGGAAGAGTAATTATGTCGATTAAGATCCATATTAGACAAATCTATTTTGGAAATCCCAATCAAGTAAAGAAATTGATTGTTTGTTCTTTGAGATTCACCATTTTAATGGTCCAACTCTCCCATAATGATATCTATACTACCCAAAATCATCAAGATATCAACCAATTTCATTCTTTTAACCACTTGACAAAGAATTTGCAAATTAATACAACTAAGGGGTCATATTTTCCCCCTCAAGGAAAAAATATTATCATCTCCTATTAAAAAAATCTTAATTATCCTTTAGAAGTTTTTACTTTCACATAATGTTTTTGTTTTGATAACTTGGGATGGTTTTTTAAATAATAAATCAAGATTCAAAATCTTCCTAGTGAAAATATTTTTGCTTGTTGAAATGTTAGACCTCTAAATTCTCATAGCCCCCCACCACCCCAAAGAATTACTTTTAGGTTCTCATATCAATATTATTGTTATAATCTGAAGGATTATGAACTATGAACACTTCCACATATAAATACCTTTCATCCTCAACCCTCAACAACCCCACTAACCAATGACCCTCCTTTGAAACTGATCCAACCAATCCTACTTTATCGATCAAGTCGATCCCACACCCCACATCGACTTCCACCCTAGGCATAATTTTTACCACCCTATTTCCTTGATTCTTATTATAAATTATAGTTTTTTGATTTTCAAATACCACTTTATAATTCTTCCCACATAATTTTCCAACACTCAACAAATTATGCTTTAATTGTGGAGTGTAATAAATGTCTTTAACACTCTTCATACCTTGTTTTGTATGGAATTTCATAGCTCCTTTTGTAGAAACATCTAATGATTTGTCATCACCAAGCTTGATCTTGGATTTAAAACTTTCATCCCTTATATAAAAAATATTTTCATTCCATGACATTTTGTTAGAACATCCCAAATCTAAATACCAAACATCTTTAGAAACATTTTTAGCTTTGTCATAAGATAAAATTAAATTATCTAGAGGATTTTAGACACCTAAATTGTGTCGACCCCCCTTGGTCCTAACCCATATCTTATTAATTTAAAATAAACAACTTATTTTAAATTATGACCCCCCTGACACATCACTGAGGACACCTCACTTAGGACACCTCGCCTTGGACACCTCGTCTTGGACCATTTCCCACCCTATGACTCACCCAAGACCTATTCTTACTCCTCCCCAACTACCTAACCAAGTCTTATGCGTATTTAGCCCAACCTTTGACAATTCTCGAATGGACTATGCACTTGGTAGATGGAGAATGGGCTTGTTATCCATTTTACTCATTCTCCACCCGCCGATGTCGGTCAAATGTCAGCCGACGTCAGCAGGATCATCAATGTCGATTTAATTAAACTGAGTTCTAACCTCTCACTTGGGCTAATCACTAATCATGAATCCTGAATCAACTTCCTCTTAGACGCTTCTCTCTTAGACTCTGGGACTCTCTCTCACAAAGATCGGGCTCTCTCTCTCTCTTCCTCATGAAATAGGACATCAATAGAGATCAGACTTCAACCAATGCTCCCTTGGCCACAAACACTCTACACCGGTCACTCCAAATTAGACTAAAGCATTACACGAGACCTGGACATCAGTCGTAATAGGCACAAGCATTCAACACCTTGGTTCTTCATTTCACTAAAGCTAAGTATTTCTTCCCCCCTTTCATTTTAATTTAGTCAATTTGCTATCTCTAAATACTACCAGACCAGACCCGACCTTCAACCAGACCTGACCTTCAACAGACCCAGCTTTCTTCCTAGAGAGGCTATAAAGCCTTCCTTTTATCTTGACCCTTTTTGACAACCTATCATCTACCTTTGTCCCTCTACAGACTGTATTTGTCTCCCTACAACCCTACACAGACCCAGACTCCTTCTAGACCCCTCTATCAACTACAAACCCATCCAAGGCCATTGCCCTGATCGACATCGACCACTACCCCTACCGATGTCGGAAGCCTAACTAACATTGGCAACTTGACCAACTGACGCCGACAGGACTACTGACATTGGCAACTGTGGCAAGCCAACTGCAAGGAAACAGGTACGCATTATCTAATTTCCTCTTTGTTAGTCATTTGTCATTTCTTTATTTCTGACACTTTTACTTATAAATAGTGGACTATCATCCCTTAAGGAAGTCTTTGCACTTCTGGGACCGAGCTTTGCTTGGTAGTCCACCATATATCAATCTAACAATCTCTTTGTTTGAGTCTTCTTATCTATAGGTGTCATCCTCCACAGCCAAAGAGGAGCTCTTTCAATCATCTGGATATAGTGCGCAGCTTCATCCAGGTATCATCTAACCCCTTACCATTATCTTATTTTCTTATTTCTTTTTAATGTGAAAAGTGAAAAATAGTTAGAAACATTCTGGCATGCTCGGTGGGACCCCTGGAGTTTTCCTTGGGTTCATTTCTTTTCCTTCTAAAGGCAATCATTCATATAGCTACATTAGGGAAATTTTCTCTCCTTGCATCCTTTTTATTTCTTTTTACTTTCCAAAAGACATCATAAGAAAGTTAAAAAGAATCTTTCTTTTTCTTCTTGTCACCTTTCCTCTTGCATCTTAAAGTAGTGAAATTCATGCTCTTAACCTTTTCTTCACTTGTCTACATCTGAACAAACATTTCAATTTGGGTTAAAAGTTAAATGCATTTCACACCTGCTTGAATGTATATTTAGCTCATCTAGTAATTAACCACATTATGAATAAAGCGTAGTGCACTTATGTTACATGACCATACCACATTCACAAAATCAAACATATAACATACCTGAGACAAGGCCCGACTAGGATTTCACCACCTAGCGGATACCTTACCCTTCCCGGTGATCCTACTTGGACTTCACAACCAAGAGGAGGACCCACTCTATTCTCTAGCAGAGTATAAACTCTAGGGGAAGTATATATTGGCTAAGCGGCCCATCTTGGCTCTGGGTTCGTGAAGTGAGGGGAGCAAGCCCCTAGCACCAAGCCATGTACGGAACCTAATACAGACTTTTGAACACCAAAATTAACCCAAAACCATCTTTAGAGTGCCTCTTTAGGACCCTTTCTAAAAGCCCATCCCCAATATATTCTTCTAAGGCATAAGCCACCATGACTCTAAAAATTTATTCTTAGGAATTAAATGTTTAGAGGTTGCTTGCCTTCATCTTTTCTACTATTTTTATCTGGTTTTTTGAGCTAGTGAGGATGCATTACTCTGAATTCTAAAACAACTTAGAATTTCTCTTTTTCTTCCAAATTTTTTAGTTTTCTAAGTTTCTGGAACACAGAGACACCGATATCAATTTTTCCACCGATGTCGGCAACTTTTCCTCACCGACATCAGTTTTTCCACCAACGTCAGCAACTTTTACTCACTGACATTAGTTTTCAAACTAACGTCGGTCACTGTCAACAAACTTTTTCCGAAATAGCAACATAAAACCTGACCTTTTTTGCTATCAAATACACATTCTGACCATTTCTAGTTTTCTAAAACTAAAATCCATAGTTTCTAGAACCTTACCCTTTTTTCCTTCAATGGTTTTGACACATAGTCAAGCCAAATCTCTTATCGACCACGTGAGTAAACAACCACTTCCACCTTCACCTTTTATATCAAGTCACCAAATGGAGTATATTTCAAACATTGAGCATACTTCTATCCAGCCCAGCGCCGACCAACATCCAATTGTTCTCAAAGGAGATCAAGACTTTGAGAGATTCCTTGACCTTAACATCAAGGCTCTCCAACACTATCTCACGAGAATCCAAGCATGAGATCCTTCAGGTACCCTTATTTATGGGATGCCAACCTCCTTAACTGAAGGGGCAATGATATCGACAGTGTCTGCTACCTAACCTATGACCATTCAAGCCACTACCTCAACTACTAACCTGACCATGTCAAATGTCCAAGATTCAGCCTTCCCATCTATTTTTAGACCTACCTCCATTGGGGTTTCCGTACCCCTCAACCCCAAACAATTCAACCAAGTTTTACACCATACCAAAACTTGATTGTCTCGACTCCACACACTCTTGCACCTATAAATGCGAGAGTGACTACCTATCCTTTTACCAATGCCACCATTCAACCACCGTTGGTGGTATCTAGTCAACTTGTGCCCTTTAGCTTCATGGCATAAGCCCCCTTGACCTCAACATCAATCCCTATGACAAAATACCAATACATTGTGCCTATACAAATGTAACCTAGTACATCATACACCCCTCCTAACGCCTTTCAGGTACCCTACAACTTAGGGGGTGCCCCACCTACCAATCCATCAGTTGATCTAATAAAGATGCTGATGGATAAGATTTCTAACCTTGAGACATCCATTTCTAGTTCAAGCAATGTTCTTTCATACGAACAAATATGTAATGAACCCATTCACCCTTTGATCCCTATTAAACCATATCCTAGCCAGTGGGAACTCCCCAAATTTTTTTGCTTTCAGAGTAAAGAGGACCCATAGTAACATCTACAAGCGTTTAGACATGCTTGTTACCTTATAGCCCACGACGATGTGTTATTACTTCGCACGTTCCCCATGTCACTTTCGGGAGCCGCCCTTGACCGGTATAGCTCTATTACCAGTCATTCTCTCTTTTCCTTCACTCAACTAGCCCAACTATTTCTCAACCACTTTTCAATCAACATCACTAAGAAGGTCTCCATTACAGACCTCTATTCTATTAAACAATTCAACGATGGGTCAAAAGCTGACTTCGTTGCCTGTTGGAGAGGTTTGATCAACCAACTCTCCTTTTCATTACCTCAACCTGAGCTCATTGAGCTCTTTTCATGAGCATGTGCTAAGCACATCTCATCTACTTTGCGGGTTCATACATTCCACACATTTGATGAAGCTTTTACTATGGCCAGAAAGCTTGAACTCCATGTGGTCGAAGAAGACAAGGTCACATTGCATAGTAAAAACACCAACGCAAAATCTAATGACCCTTCTTCATCCAAACCTTCTTCTTCCCACTCCAAGTCCAAAGTATTGGCAAATGCTATGGTCCTTAGACCATCATCTTCAACCACAACTAACCAGTCTCAACCTTCAACATCAAAATATATCACAAGACAATTCCAACAATGGCATGTACAACATCAATATACTCCAATAGGAGAGTCATACGCTTTTGTGTTGGATAAATTCATCAAGCAGGGAGTCCTCAATCTCCCTCAAATTTGACCACCTCAATTTGACCCTTCAAAATCCATCCCTACATGGTATAGGGAAAATGACTTCTATCACTATCATCGTGTCAACGATCACGACATAAACAACTGCAAAACCTTCAGAAACATCATCCAAGACATGTTGGACAAAGGGGATCTTGTTTTGGATAACCCAAATGCACTGGCTAACCAAAACATGGATGTCTTTAGACAACCATTCCCTAACCATCCCCCTAGTCAGCATAACATTCAGACCATAGCCGATGACCCTCAAGAGCACAATATATGCATGGTCGACATGGTTTCTAACCAACCTCTCCCAAAATCTGAAGAGGTTAATCAACCTATTTGTCCATCACAGGTAGAATAACCCTCTTCTCCTATTTGTCCATGACAAGTAGAAGAACTTTCTTCTCCTATTTGTCCATCACAAGTAGAAGAACCCTCTTCTCCTATTTATCTACCACAGGTAGAAGAGCCTTCTTCTCCTATTTGTCCACCACAGGTAGAAGAACTCTCTTCTCCTATTTGTCTATCATAGGTAGAAGAACTCTCTTCTCCTATTTGTCCACCACAAGTAGAAGAGCCTTCTTCTCTTATTTGTCTTCCACCGATGGACAATAATCCTCTATCCACCCCTCTTTCACACATAGGAGAGTCCACATTGACTTCTCCCATATTGGAGGATGATTTGATGGCACCAACATCGGTTGCCTCACCCTCATCCTTCTTATCATCAATAGGGGATCACACTTTCCCTACTAGTTGACCACATGTAGAAGCCATAACCATCCCATGCCTCTCAAACCTCACTTACCCACAAGTGAAGGTAGACTTGAACCTCAACCCACACAATAGTAGTCATCACAACATGCCAAAGAAGGCTGCTAAACCACATCGGAGAAATCTTCCCCCACCATCATCATCACCCTCTATTTTGGGCCCACACCCTTCCACCTTAATAGGAGTTCTTCTTAATTCAACACCTCACAGAGGCAAATTTCCTCCATTACTCTCTCAACCTAACACAAACATACCTCCTCCAAAACATCCAACACCTCTCAATAGCAATGTGTCATCTCCACATGTGGCCACACCACCAACTAAAAATTTGACACGACAAACTCCCCAAACAACTCCTAAAAAGAAGTTTTCAACCCCGACTGCAACAAGCACAAACCCATTAAGGGGTTCATATGCTTTGATGTTGTGACAATTGTTGTAGTCATCTAGCATCATTCTCCCACCTATTAAACCATATCAACCTATCGGATCAAAACCATCTTGGTTCGATGACACTAAAATATGTTGGTATCATTTCACACTTGGACATGATACTGAGCATTGTGTGCCCTTAAGGTTGTCATTCACTGGCACCTAAAAAAGGACACCCCTCACATTGAGGCTTCTTTTGATCACTCTTTTGACAAAAAATTGACACCATCCCATACCTCCCAAACCTCTTCACCTAAATCAGGAGCCCCATACAAGACTATGGTCCCTCTACCACCATTTCCTGCTTTATTCAAAATCAACACTGTTCATCTGGCCACTAGGCCCCAAACCGTGAAGAATAAAGGAAAAGACCAGACTTCTACACCTTTGACATATCCATTATTCGTCAAGACCTCTCAACCAACACAATGAAAGATTTCTATCTTGGACATGTCTTGACCAACATCACTGGGGGAAATTCCTCCTAGCCCCTCTAGTCCATATAACACTTGGCACAAGCGCCCTGTTGACTACTTAACATATTCTATTATGCTTCCTAATCTCTCTAGCAATGCACAGCCAAATTTTATCAAGAACACTACTCGCTACACCATGCTAGGGGGACTTCTCTACAAATGAGGTCTTGACGGCCTCCTTATCCAATACCAACAACATACTAACTGACTTCATGACCAACATCGATCAAAACATGCCAACAACATATCAACCAACTTCATGTCCAACATCAACCAGCACGTGACCAATATGGAACGAAGCAAATGGGGCAAGTTTTTTGCTAATTAACTTGGACCTTACATCATGACGCATAAGCATAGATCAGGAACTTATCATCGGTCTTCTTTCGAAGGCTGGCCAGAACTTGAGCCCCTTAATGTCTTATATCTTTGACCATTCTACTATTAGTCAAGTAATCATTCACTTGACGTTTAACTTGAGCTCGTCCCTTGAGCAACCCTATCATCATCGTCATTTCTATTCCTTTCAATCCTTATTCCCAACATTAGTTAACCCTTTTGTCAAGCATGAATGCTTTGTCCTAATAAAAGGGAAACCCTCTACACCGCTATAGCCTAGTCCATGACAAAAGTCCAATAAAAAAAACAAACATAAACTGGGATGCCTATATTCCAAAGGTCATAAATTATACATGTAGACTGCTCCCTCGAAGGATATCTACATCAACATCATTGCTGTAATTAATAGACTGCTCCCTTAAAGGATAGCTATCCACAAACATTCTAGCATACAAAGCCAATATAGACCATTCCCTCGAAGGATGGTTATGACCAAATTTTGCTACATACATAGCACCCTCTAAAAAGCTTCTCATACCGATTAGCTTCAACATGACCACATAATAAAACAACATCCCCAAGTAGACTTCTCATATTGATCAGTCTACAAACTATTAATTCATGGACTTGTCTATAGTCATTCTCAGGGTCACCTATAAAAGGGGCAAAGCTATCCCTGCTAAAAAAGGGTTACGCTATCTTGACATATCACATAATCACACTTATCACCCCAACATACTCAAGGGATTTCACATTCACTTAACGTCAAGTGATTCAACTACTTCTCTAACACAAACCAATGGTCAAACGATGTAGTGCATAAATGGGGCTTTTGTTTCCAAAAACCTTATCTATGCTATCATTATAGTCCTTTTCAATGAAAGAGCAATGCACCTTTCACTTCTTACACTTTGGTCACATACAACCAAATCATTTTATAACCCAACCAAACCAACCAAACCTTTTTTAGACCACTAACATTATCATAGCCCATTCACACTAGTTTCTATGGAAAACCATACACATGGAAACTATCAACCACACAATTTATGCCAGCATAAACCATTACTTGCTAAAGCATAAATATATGGAATTCATTTTTAGCATACACCATCACCAATATGGAAAATTGCTAGGGATAAAAGACCACATCACCAATTTTACAGAATACACCATCACATAATATGGAAAAGGTTGTAACATCATCATATCTTCATCATTTCAAGCATGTACCATCACACATATGGGAAATGCTGACATCTCTAACATAACCAACTATCGACCACTTTGACCCTTTTTCTGAACTATATTGGTCTGATGCCCCTTACAATAGAGGCTATGTAGGTAGCACTCAGTCTTCTGAGGTTAGCTCGGCTATTCCCCCGTTCGTCTCCCTAATGACGATGGCCATTTCATTCTTCCATCTACCTGACGGAATAACCATTTACCTGACAGACCAACCATCTAGCCTTTAACCAAATCATGACCAATCAACCAGCCTTGACATTGTAGAAGTCACCTTTGACTTCTCATGGGGTACATTGGAGATCACATACATCTCTCTAACCACAACAAACAACCATTGAGATCACTTATATCTCAACAAGACTCGACTAATGACTTTGGAGATCGCAACTATCTCCTCTAACCACGACCACTTTCGAGACAACTCTACCTTAGTTATTTTGATTGCATGTATGCTATCTCATGAATAGATAGCAAAATTGTGTGCACCTCATATTGTGACCCTCACAAGTATCAGATCATGCTCCAGTTGATCCCCACTACTTGTGACATTTTCGTGTTTTCCAGGAGCACTTCCTAAGCCTAGGATACTTGAAACATGGCGACCATTAGAGCTATAGCTTTGATCATTTAACCCAATCAGCTATGACTAAATGTTGGGGACTGGTTATTTCAATTTTAGCACTCCTTGACCTTTGACTATGACAATTTGACCTATCTATCCTGTGTAGTGGTATATGCACCATCTCAACTATTACAACGCTCACACTCAAACTTCACCATATCTATCAACTACCTATCAAATCGGCAATCAATTTTAGGTTCCCTTCCCTCGACCCCCACTTTGAGGGGGAATACCTCATCACCATACCTGGGGCATCTACTCCTATTTTTGTCTTACAGTTCATCTAGAACAACCAACAAGACAAAAAGGGGCAAAGGAATACCTCATCACCATACCTAGGGCATCTACTCCTATTTTTGTCTTGTAGTTCATCCAGAACAACCAACAAGACAAAAAGGGGCAAAGGAATACCTCATCACCATACCTAGGGCATCTACTCCTATTTTTGTCTTGCAATTCATCCAGAATAACCAACAAGATAAAAATGGGCAAAAAAATACCTCATCACCATACTTGGGGCATCTACTCCTATTTTTGTCTTGCAGTTCATCCAGAACAACCAACAAGACAAAAAGGGGCAAATATAGACACCTAAATTGTGTCGACCCCCCTTGGTCCTAACCCATATCTTTTTAATTTAAAATAAACAACTTATTTTAAATTATGACCTCCCCCTGACACATCACCTATGACACCTCACCTAGGACACCTCACTTTGGACACCTCATCTTGGACCATTTCCCACCCTATGACTCACCCAAGACCTATTCTTACTCCTCTCCAACTGCCTAACTAACTCTCATGCGTATTTAGCCCAACCTTTGACAATTCTCCAATAGACTATGCACTTGGCAGATGGAGAATGGGCTTGTTAGCCCTTTTACTCATTCTCCACCCGCTGACATTGGTTAAATGTTAGCTGACACCGATAGGATCACCGATGTCAGTTTACTTAAACTGATTTCTAACCTCTCGCTCGAGTTAATCACTAATCACGAATCCTAAATCAACTTCCTCTTAAACGCTTCTCTCTTGGACTCTAGGACTCTCTCTCACATAGATCAGGCTCTCTCTCTCTCTCTCTCTCTCTCTTCCTCATAGAATGGGACATCAATAGAGATTAGAATTTAACCAACGCTCCCTTGGCCATAGAGACTCTACATCGGTCACTCCAGATTGGACTAAAGCATTGCACGGGATCTAGACATCAGTCGTAATAGGCACAAGCATTCAACACCTTGGTTATTCATTTCACTAGAGCTAAGTATTTCTTCCCCCCTTTCATTTCAATAATTTAGAATAACTCTGTCAATTTGTTATCTCTAAATACTACCAGACTAGACCCGACCTTCAACTAGACCTGACCTTCAACCAGACCTAGCTTTCTTCTTGGAGAGGCTATAAAGCCTTCCTTTTATCTTGACCATTTTTGACAACCTATCATCTACCTTTGTCCCTCTGTGGACCGTATTTATCTCCCTACAACCCTGCACAGACCCAGACTCCTTCCAGACCCCTCTACCGACCACAAACCTGTCCAAGGCCATTGCCCTGACCGATATCGACCACTACCCCTACCGACGCCGACGGCCTAACCGACGTCGGCAACTTGACCAACTAATGTCGGTAGGACTATAGACATCAGCGACTATGGTAGACCGACTGCAAGGAAATAGGTACGCATTATCTAATTTCCTCTTTATTAGTCATTTGTCATTTCTTTATTTCTAACACTTTTACTTATAAGCAGTGGACTGTCATCCCTCAAGGAAGTCTTTGCACTTTTGGGACCGAGCTTTGCTTGGCAGTCCACCATATATCAATCTAACAATCTCTTTGTTTGAGTCTTCTTATCTACAGGTGTCATCCTCCACAGCCAAAAAGGAGCTCTTTCAATCATCTGGATACGGTGCGCAGCTTCATCCAGGTATCATCTAACCCCTGACCATTATCTTAGTTTCTTATTTCTTTTGAATGTGAAAAGGGAAAAATAGTTAGAAACAAGGATTCTCATCACTTTATTGAGCATAATGAATGAGTTTATCATTATTACCTTATTTTAATCTACACTCATAATTAAAGTGCCCATACTTGTTGCAATGATAACACTGGATATTTCATTTATCAAATCGGCCTCTACCTCTTCCTCTGAAACCACCTCTTCCTTGAAAACCACCTCTGCCTGTATTTCCTCTTGAGTAATTCTAATTTTGACCTCTACCTAGGACTTGATTTCTTTTGATGCTACTATTGGCATATTCATTCTTTGTGATTTGTAATTTGGAGGAAAAGGCTTTCTCATCACTGTCTCCAAATGAATATCTTGATCTTTCTTCATGAGACATCAAAGATCTAACTAGATGATCAAATTGAAGGGTAGAAAAATTCTTGCTTTCTCCTATGATTATGGAAACATGGTTCCACCTTGGTGTGAGACTCCTCAACACCTTCTTGATTACAACCTAATAGTCCACAATTTCACCAAGTGTAGTCATTTTATTGACCACATCTTTTACTCTAACACAATAGATACTCATGCTTTCAACTTCTTGCATATTCAAATTCTTTAATTCTCTCTTCAATTTCTATAACTTGAAAATTTTGACTTGATCACTACCTTAGTAAGCTTATTTTAGAGTCTTATAATCATCCTTGGCTATCTTTACTCTTGTAATTCTCAGAAAAAGGCTCTTATCTAGAGATATTTGAATATGAAACAAGGCTTGAGAATTCTTCTTCTTAGCCTCCTTCTTAGATATTTTATCATTGGTTGTGAGGCTATTCCAATTAGGTGGCTCTACATAACCTACTTCAATAATCTCCCACAAATATTTTCCTATCAAAAAAATCATCATTTTGATTCACCAATAATCATACTCATTTCCATCAAATTTTGGAATGGGAAAGGAGTTAGAATTTGACATGATAAACCTTTGGAAAAATTCCAACCACTAAATATTTAACCCAAAAGAAAATACCTTCTTTGATACCAAATGAAGAATGTAAAACCTTACCTTATTTCCCCCAGCTATGAATGATAACAATAAAGATACAAAAATAATTATCTCAAAAAAATAGAGAACACCATTAATACAAAAATATATATTTTTTATAGCATGATAAATCATATCTATATTGATGCTTATATAAAATAATTACATTGTTTCCCAAATCACAACATTCAGAAAACAAATCGAAACCTAGGGAAATCCTATGCATGCGAGAAGCATGCATTATTCAGTGAATTTAAAGACTGATAGTTAACTTCTACAAACCACAATTAATCTGACTAAAACTATAATGCATGGAACAAAAAAACATCATGCATATTATTCCATAAAAATAACAAACTAAAAATAAAAAACTATGCATGAAACACAGTCATGGATGAACTGAACATATAAAATCAATTTTCAACACTTCCAACCCTTTTCATGGCTTTTGAGATTGTCAAAATTTGAAATCAAAATTCATATGTAGTGAACTACCAGCACACCATATTTCCCTATCACTCGTGCACCTTCATCAACATAGTTTCTCTTTACCCTCACCCACACTGCATGTCAACGTCAACATTTATCTTTTGCTTTTTAACGTTATCATTTCTCTTTTACCATATCCATCGAGATCAAGATTGCAAGACTTTTTATATTGTTAAAATTGTAAATCAAAAGTTACTTAAATTTTAATGCAGATGTCACTAAAAAATCAACATCAACTAATACAAAAATGTCATGGCTACATCACTTTAATATCTTATATTTAACATTGTCAAAATGTTATGCCAACATCAACATTGATCTCCCATACAACCACATTAAAATACCCAAAATAGACAACCAGTAACTTGTGAGAGTGGGCATGCCCACATGTAAGTGCTTCCATAAACGTGCATAAATTGATCAATGTACATAATTTTGGACATTTGTTACACATTTATATATTTTCTTGACCTAGGTGAAGGATTATTCAAATGTTATATTGCATCTTATCTTTGTAATTATATTACATTTTCACTTTATAATTGAAAGGGTGGTAGTTTAATTATTGAGAATGATGGTTGTTTATATTCATCCCATTAAGGTACAAATCACTCGATACAAAGATACCAACATTTTATGTAATTCAATAATAACATATAATACCTTCAAACATAAATAAAAGTTACCAAGAAATACAGGAGATGAGCAAGCTATTCTAAATAAAGATTCAATTTAAGAATGCCAAGGTAAATGTAATTTTTAATGATGGGTCTCAAACTAGTTTAATTTCAAATGATGTTGTTGAGAAGCTTGGTTTACAAACATATGATCATCATCATCCTTACCCATTTTATTGGGTGAAAAGGGTGTATATATTTAAGTGACTAATAAATTTAAAGTAAAATTTGATATTAACCCACAATACATTGATGTGATAATATCATGTATGATTCATCTTAATCAATTCAAATTGGTGTTTCAAAGTTCTTACTTGTATCATATGGATGTTATTTTCATGATAAGGGACAACATTTATGGATGGTTCAAGGATGAAATCAAATATAGCATCAAGTCACATCAAATAAATCTCAAGGAGTCCCTAGTAAGTTTTGGCCAAGAAAAAATTCTCACTCAAGAAAATAAGAGATTCATTTACTTGTTTCTAAGGTTAAGCATGAGGATGGGTAAGGTATTTATAAAATTTATTATGCCAAAAAATGATGGATGAGTTGTTTCATTATTTCCAATAAGTGTACCAAACTCCCAAGAGTTTTCCTCCAAAAAGAGAAGTAGAACATGAGCTTCAATCATTGTATATATATTCTCTACATAACATTTTTTTTTAATAAATTAATTTTCAAGCATAATTAAGTTAAGAAAAAACTTCAAGAGTTATTAAATAAATAAATAATACACCCAAGTAATTCAACTTGTGGATCACCAAATTTTATGGTACAAAAGAAAGATGAATCTTAGAGAATGTGCATAAACCATAGTGCATTAAATAAGATAACCATAAAGAATAACTATCTATTTCCGTAGATTGATGACTTGTTAGACTAGCATCAAATGATAAGTAATTTACCAAGTTGGATATCAAATCAAGGTAATACAAAGTTTTTATAAAGGAGGAGGAAGTATGGAGGATAACATTTAAGTGAAAATAAGGTTTGTACATATGGTTTTTACTTCCATTAGGGTTATGATATGCACCTTCTAATTTTATGAGATTGATGAATGATGTATTGATATATTTCATAGATATATGTATTTTAGTGTATCTAAATAATATTATAGTCTTTAATTCTATATGGAAAGAACATATAACTCATTTTAGGTAATTCTTGAAAGTGTTGAAACAAAAATAGTTCTTATACAACATAAAGAGATGCGAATTTGTAAAAAAACCACTCATCTATTTAGGGCATGCAGTTAGAGAAAGAGAGTTGAGAGTGGATCTAGTAAATTTTTAATCTAAAACTAATTATCCCAAGCCTATGATTGCCACCACTACAACAAGAAGATTTATGGAAGTAGTTTATGTTGATACTCAAATCTGATTAGATATAGCATCTGAGTCTTGTACACTTGACAAATATAATTCAAGGTTTTACCCTTTAACCCTAGACCTTCCTGTTGCTGAAAGGCTCACATGCACCACTTCATTGTGTATAAGTGATTTTTAAAACATGTGTAAATTGATCAATGTACACAATTTTGGATGTTTGCTGCACATTTCTATATTTGTTTGACCTAGGTGAAGGCTAATTTGAATGTTATATTAGATTTTCTATTTCTAATTATATTACATTTTTACTTTATAATTGAAGGGGTTGTAGTTTAATTAGTGAGGATGATGGTTGCTTATATTCATCCCATCAAAGTACAAACCCCTTGATATAGAGATACCAACATTTTATGTAATTCAATAATAACATATAATACCTTCAAACATATAATCATTTTTTTTACTCTATTTGAATAAACTTGAATAAGTGAAAAAAAGATTGATCAATGGACAATAATTAATACCTATATTAAGAGAGAACCTTAGTTGTGCAACTAGTGCAAATGCTTCTAAGGTATTTTTTAAGGTCAAATTTTTTCCAATTAGTAATTTTTTAATGTGAATTTTAAATTAAATAATAAATTTATGAAAAAAAATTTGACAAAATTTTTATTAATAGACATAAAGTCATCAAATTCATCAAAATATTCATATGTTACTATTAAATTATATAATTTTATCAATTGGGTTATAGTCCAAAAATGAGGATGATGGTGTAAAAAGTGTGGTTTAACCATCCACCAAGGTAAAAATCCCAAAAGATAATAAATATGGATGAGGCTAGCATCATGCTTTAGGCAAATTTGATGGAATGGATACTACTCAGTCTTTGGTGCTAAGCCAAAGAAACATTATGTCTACCTGATCCATGTAAAATCAAGGTTTCAATCCAAAAAATATATAATATAGTTTTCTTAAAAGTTTACTTATCATATATAATTTTTGTCAAAAAATTTAAGATACTCCCCTCTATCATTCTTATATTTTATATTTTTTAATCTAAAAAGATTCAAGGACAAACTCTCCTCTATCAATTATCCACATCCAACATATCGTAGGCTTAATTTCTCAGCTTCAAACAAGGAGCGATTACATAACCATCCTTTCTCACAAAGTACTGGTTACAAAATCATCAGTTCACATTAACCAGTGGTTTCCCATGTGATAAGAAGAAGGATGAATATAGAGAAGGTATTAGCAATTGAAGGTGGTGTTTAATTGATTGTAGGAAATATTGGAAAAACAAATAAAGGGAAGATCGGTGAGAAAGATAAAAAATTGTGTGTTTTAATTGTTCTAAGAAACTCTTTTTAATCTATCTTTGGCCATAATAAGGTAGGAAACTCGACATTTGGCACTTCTAGTTTGTTTTTCCCACCTTAGGGTTTCCTAGACCAAAATCTATGTCCTTGCATCTCCATGTTTTATGCGTAATGTTCATGTGTTATTCATTTATATTTCAATTATGAAAGTATTGTTAATTTTTGCAACACATTACATCAATTCTACGTCATTTAAACAATATGAATTGTTATTTTGAGGAAATTTTGAAATAGAATGACACTATGTGATTCTATAAATTCTAACAAAAATTATACTTGGTAGTTAATAGGTCATTTTGATATCAGAGAAAGTTAATATTTGGGTTACTATGGAAGTTTCTAAACATGACAAGATCTGAATAAGAATAATGAGTGCCTTGAAATCTTGAGATTTTCAGAAGAAGATGGAACCAACATGTGAGAGAAATTGCTTAAGAGGGTGGAATCAACAAGTGAGAGATATGGATCAACAAGGTGAAGACAATACTTTCAAAGAGAGTTATTACATTATAATCATGCATGAAATTCATGAAGAAATTGGAAAACACTATCACCAAACAATAAGATCTCACAAATTTGAACCAAGATTCCAAAGACATGGTGGTTCATTCTATAGCCAAGAAGTTTAGTATCAAAAATAAGTAAATCATGAAGATGAAAAAGAAGAAGATCCCATGGATACGCATGAAGAACCTCCTAAAAATAGAGGTAATGTTGAGTTAAAATATAAACATACTCTTTTCAAATTTGAGACTAAGGTTGAGATTAAATCCTTTTAAGAACAACTATATGCTAAACTATTAGACAAATGGTTGAAAACATGATATATATTTTAGTGTCCATAAAGTTATTTTAACTAAAATTATTTATTTTTCCAAATTTAATTAAAGAAAGTTATCCTCTAAATTTTGGGACTGTTATCTAACTTCTTATACAAAGAAAAATAAGATGGTTTTGGATAAATAAAACAAATTAAAATAATTTTTATGTTATAAGTTTTATCCTATTGGTCATAGAAATGATTAGAAAATTGAGTGAAAACATTACAAGTAAGGAGTAGGTCAAAGTGTGCATGCCTATACAAATGAAAAAAATATCATATAATTTTCATAAAAATTTACTTATCATATATTTTTTTTATCAAAAAAATTTAAGATACTCCCCTCTATCATTCTTATATTTTATATTTTTTAATCTAAAAATATTTAGGACAAACTCTCCTCTATCAATTCTCCACATCCAACACACAATAGGCTTAATTTGTTGGCTTCAGACAAGAAGTGATTACATAACCATCTATTCTTGCAGAGTACTACTTAAAAATTTATTAGTTTGCATTAACCAATGGTTTCCCTTGCCATAATTGTATAAGTACAATAATGGAAGAAGAAGGTAAATATTAAATTTTAAAAACATTTGGGAATCCTTTAATGCACAAAAGGTCATTTTTGATGTGATAAGAAGAAGGATGGATATAGAGAAGGAATTATCGATTGAAGGTGGTGGTCAATTGATTGTAGGAAGGATTGGAGAAACAAATAAAGGTAATATCAGTGAGAAAGATAGAAAATTATGTGTTTTAATTGTTCTAAGAAACTCTTTGTGATCTGTCTTTGGCCATAATAAGGTAGGAAGCTAGACATTGTGCAATTCTAGTTTGTTTTTCCCCGCCTTAAGGTTTCCTAGACCGAAATATATGTCCTTGCTTCTCCATGTGTTATGCTTAATGTTCATATGTTATTAATTTATATTTCAATTATGAAAGTACTGATAATTTTTTCAACACATTACATTAATTCTACATCATTTAAACAATATGAATTATCATTTTAAGGAAAATTTGAAATAGAATTACACTATGTGATTCTATAAATTCTAACAAGAAGTATACTTACGAGTTAGTAGGTCATTTTAAAAAATTAGAGAAATTTAATATTTGGGTTACTATGGAATTTTTTGACCATGAAAAGATCTAAATACGAATAATTAGTGACTTGCAATCTTGAAATTTCCATTGAAGGTGGAATCAACATGTCAGAGAAATGGCTTAAGAGGGTGGAATCAACAGGTGAGAAATATGGCTCAAGAAGGTGAAGACAATCTTTCCAAGATATTTGTTACATTATAATCATGCACAATGAAATCAGAAAACACTATCACAAGAAAACATGAACCTATAAATTGTTTGATCATACCAAATTTATAGGTTAGATTTTATTAAATAATCTAAATTCACTAAAATTATAGGTTTAATTTAATTAAATAATATACCCTCATTAGATATATATAGTGTGAGTTGATTAAGTTACTCACATACTAGTTTATACACATTTTTTAGTTTTATGATTGAGATGAAACAAGCTCAATGGACGTGTTTCAACTCACTTTTACACCAATATTAGGGGCATGTGTCCTCATATATATATATATATATATATATATATATATATATATATATATATATATATATATATATATATATATATATATATATATATATATATATGAAGTTGAGATATATATATATATATATATATGCACTTGTAGGGTTCATAATTTTCTTAATCTCAACTTTAATGCTTAATAATGAGGCATCCTTTCAAATCTAATTTAATAAAGTCACTATGGCTGCATAGAAACACATGTGTACTCTTAACATTGTTCTTATTACTTTCAATCATTTAAAATTATTTTAGGTTCATATTTCATACATTTATTATATACTATAGCATGATCTTGGTTTTAGGTTAGTCACTATAGAATCACTCAAGTTACATTGATGCAAAGGCAAAGTGTGTTATACACACCCAATTTTATGTGTCTTTCCTTTAAACTAGTAACTTCATTACTAGATTGAGGAGGGGGTGTGGTAGGGGGTATGGATGGGTGGGTGGGGGTGAGGGTGGGAATGTGTTTGGGAGTGGGTCAAGCAAGGAGGGGATGTAGATACTAAACTATCATTTGTATAGTACCTATGTCTTGTACACATTCTAAATACCTATTATATTGTACCTTTCAATTTTAGACCTTCTCTTTGTCAAAAGGCTCATGTTCAATATCACTCTATACCTAATTTCTTATCTCTTAGTCTGACCATTTCTATTTTGATGACTAGGCCTTATATACTATTGAAAATATATATAAACCTAATTATTATCTTTCACTACCAATTTTGTACACTTACCTATTTTTTATCCCTCTAAACACTTACGTCCCAGGCAGACACATGCATAGATATAATTGTCCAATTTCCTAAAAAGTGTCCAGTGCTTAAAATTTATTTGATTTATAAAACAAATGTATTCTAAAGGTCAACCTAAGTGATTTAATTTGATATATTTCAAAAAGAGATTGGTATATATATAATATCAACCCTAATTCATTCCTCACCTAGAAATCACATATAACTCACAAGGAAACATACCAAGAAGTACTTAATGAAGCATTCAAGTGAGAAATCCTACCCTATTTATCCTTATTTCCATATTATTCATATGTTTTAAACATGCAGAGATTAGCCCATGAGTCATATTTTTCAAGTTACAAATTACATCACTATGTCTTTATTTATCACACAATGCACCCTTGTGCACACAAGCCAACACATAGGGGAGAAATAAATCATTTTGAGGACCTCTTAAAAATATTGTCTATGTAGATAGTTCCCATTGATAGAGGGTCATTTAGGATTAGCTTGATACTGTGAGCCCATTAACTCATTTTTAACACAATCACTCCAACGGTGAAGAGCTAGGATTCGATCATTTGAAAAATAGCAACATCATATGTGCACAATCTAAAGACATCATAATAAAGGTGATATAAACCCCAAAAGGCTATAGTTGGTCAAATAAAAATCTAGTCAATATTACATATAGGATAACTATGAAAAATTTAGACATTTGAATCAATGCAACTATCTAGATCTAATGCAAACATCTGAGGACACAAAATATATATTTCCAGAATCTGATGACTTTTCCAAGATTGTATTCTATTACACTTATATACTAAACCACCTAGAGCAACATACACATTATAAACCATCTATGTATCATTTATTTTTATATTTATTGTAATATCTATCAATAGTTTTACTTTACTATTTTTAGAAATATCAATTATATAAATTATTAATATTGTTTGTTTGAGTTTTCTATAAATTATCTTCCTTATTACATTAGTTCACTACCCTTGTGTAAAATAAAATTTTATCTTCTTAACCCTATAAACCTCACATATCTAAATTTAAGGTTAAACATACACACACACAAGCCAAAAATTCATACAAAATGTCAGTTTAATAGAATGTTCAATCAATGTCATATAGAAATACATAACATCAAATGGTCATGTATGGCCTCAAAAAAAAGTCAAAAACATCCATAACCAAATATTTCATGTTATATATGAACTAATATTTTTTAGGTGGTAGTTTTGGCATAAAGGAGAGATCAAACAAATCTATAGATCAAAATTTATGGCCTCTAGAAGTTTAAAGTTATTTTCCACATCAATATTACACAAGTGAAATTGAGGTGTCTAAACAAAATGTATGTTCCACAAATTAGTTAGTCAAAACTATAGTAGATAGCCCCCCAAAAAAACACCACCATCCTAATTTGAAGGTTGAGTGAATATAACACCACAAGATATGTAATGGTGTGTTCAAGCATTAACACTAGCTAGAGCATTCCCATGTCCACCCTCTCCAACATTAGTGTGGGAAAGCTAACTTATATTCCAAATGAGGCTGTCAATAAGCACATTAATTGAATGCCAAAATTCAATCTCTACAACCTCCTTCACTATAGAGGGTATTATTTTAAGCTAACATGGCTTTTTTATACAGACCCTCATAAACTCATTAGGTGCATAACATACACCTGGTATATCCTGTGCAGAGCCTTTTCCTTGACCTTGAAACTATGAGTAATCAAATAATTATTAATTTTATTGAGGATAAACTCACAATATATTTTACTCAAAAAATAAAAAGGAACCTCATGGTTGTCAAAATCTGAATAATCAAATAACATCCACCATCAATCCCAAAAATTGTCTCTTATCAAATTATGTTGGCACTAGTGGATTAGGAACTATTTTTATGATAATAGAGTGTTGAATTTACAAATGGATTAATGAATATTATGTAAATTAGGTATTTTATTATATTTTTTTCTTTCACACTAGCTTCTGACAAAGTTTAGCATAGTAAGACCTACATCTCTCTCTATATGATGCCCATCTATCAATTTGACCCATTATCAAGTTAAGTTGGCCTAATCATGATTTTAATGAATTTGTGAAATAAGTATAGTGGGTGTTGGTTAAATAGGGGTTCCTAATTATCTTAATTATATATTTAATCTATATTTTATTTTCTACTATATATGTGGCCAAATGCTCCTAACTTGTTAGAGGGTCTTGTAGAAGTATAAGAGGGTTCTGAGGTTAGAAGGGTTTTATAGATTATTTTATTCTTCTTCAACTCCCATTTTTTTTCTGACAATTGAAGGGTTTGATAGGCTGACCTTTAAAATAAATTTTTGTAATAAAAGAAAATTCAAAACCCAAAAAAATATTAAATTTGATGTTATTTAGCAAGAAATTAGTTTACTTGCCTCTCTTCTAGTGTATTATTTTAAATTGTCTCACTAAAAAAGACTTTAAATATATTTCTAAAGAGTTTATCAAGGTTATTAGAAAACAATGAGATATTATCTCCTCTTGGCTAGAATATGAGTGTGTTATGCAGTTAAATTATGGGAAAGAAATGATAAATTGCATGAGTTGAATGAAAGTTTAAATATAAAATTAACTATGTTTATTAAAACATGCTATGCATACATATTTTTAACCATAAATAAGTATTCATTTAAGCTTCGTGTCTACCAAGACTTAAAAAAATACTTATGCATTATTTTAATTCTATTACACTTATAGACTAAACCACCTAGAGTCCCACAAGAAAATTTTGAAACTAAATATCATTATTACCCCTTAATTTCCCATGGTAAACAACAAAATGAGAATATAATTACATTGTATTGAATGGAAATGTTATTTCTAGTTTTTTTTGAGCTAATTGGTAATATGATTTTTTTTTCCAATATTATCATTAATGTCATCCTTATCATCCAACTAATATTTTTTAAACTTTCATCCTCAATATTTTTCAAGTGTCCATTAATATTTATTTTCTATCATTTATAAGGAGGTATTGGATATTACTACTAAATTAATATCATTATGAACCTAATGACGAATATAAAACATAAGAGGTGTGTTTTATGTGTGTTAATATTTGAAAATATATGTGTGTGTGTGTGTGTGTGTGTGTGTGTGTGTGTGTGTGTGTGTGTGTGTATGTATATATGTATATGTTTATATGTATATATGTATATGTATATATATATATATATGTATATATGTATATGTATATATGTATATATGTATATATGTATATATGTATATATGTATATATGTATATATATATATATATATGTATATATATATATATGTATGTATATACATATATATATATGTATATATATATATGTATGTATATAAATATATATTCCTTATATATATGTTTGTATGTTGTAGCATATATATATATATATATCTATATATATATATATATATATATATATATATATATATATATATATATATATATATATATATATATATATATATATATATATATATATATATATATGTATGTATGTATGTATGTATGTATGTATGTATATATGTGTGTGTGTGTGTGTGTGTGTGTGTGTGTATGTGTGTGTATATATATATATATTACATACATATATATATATACTATACCATATATATATATATATATATATATATATATACTAAATTTGTATAGATATATTTGTACTGAGCATTCACAAATAGATATTAGGATATTATAATTGACGTAGGAATGAAAATTTGCTAATTTTATGCTAATAATAATATAAAATTTAGTGTATTCATGATCTAGGAGGATTTGGGTCATTATATATTACCAAAATTTATTGAAGTTGGTTGTAATAGGCAAGAAGTCTTAACCCTATGTTTGAAGTAAAAAATAGATTTCAGTTCACTAGATAACTAAATTAACCTAATATGATCATATTATGTGGTTAATAAATTATCTGATTGATAAAATATTACATTTTTAACACAACAAAATGAGAAGATAATACATTGTATTGAATGAAAATTTTATTTATGTTTTTTTTTAACTAATGAAGTAGTGAGATAAAATTTTCCCTTTATTATTCAAAATGGTCTAAAAACTCCTAAAATTAATATGAAAATTGTGAAGGTAAATGATCTGGGCAACAATTCAGGGGATGGTTCCACCCCAATTGATATACCTACATACATATATACGTACACACAAAAAAAAAATTATTTACTATATTATATTTATTAATACATGAAGTTCTTATCTTTTTTTTGAGTTGACATATATCACTAAATTTGTATAGATACTAAGAATATTTATACAATAAATATAATATAGGGTTTTTATTACCACTTGTATGAGGTTTGATTAAAATAATTTATGAGCTATAACTCATGACCCTTCATCGTACCTTACTTCACATCATCAAAAGGGAGTCAAATATTTGACGATGCTAGATTCAAAAATGTTATAATATTTATAGAGGATGCATTTTAAATATAATGAGAATATTTATAAGATCATATACATGAATGACCAATTATTGTTGATCATTTATCTTTAATCCTCAAGCAACAAATGCCTTCCAACACCTCTCATTCTCATAGACCATTTAGTGGTCAAATTCCATAAAAGTACAAGTCAATGTAGACACCCCTATGTTTGAAGTAAAAAATAGATTTCAGTTCACTAGATAACTAAATTAACCTAATATGATCATATTATGTGGTTAATAAATTATCTGATTGATAAAATATTACATTATTTTATCAAAAAAATTCTTTATGAGTTAAAAAAATGGTCTAAAAACTACTAAAATTAACATGAAAATTGTGAAGGTAAATGATTTGGGCAATAATTTAGGGGATGGTTCCACCCCAATTGATGACAAAACTTCTGTGAACCATAACTTTTGTATCGTAGCTCCAATTGACTCATCATTTGAACTGTTGGAAAACTAAGAACAAGGAGAACATGGTGAGATGGCATGGAGCTATACTCAATGGATTTTGACCCTCAAAAACCCAATGGAAGTGACCCAAATTTCAATTTTAGTAGTCCAGTCTAAAAATAGTAATTCCTCAAATTTTGTATTATTTCAAATCGTGGAAGTCGAACCACTTAATCTCCCTCAAGATTGGTGACCTTCCACATCTTCCCCCTATTTTCAAAATGTGTATAAGTGAAGATGTAACTTGAAATTGAAATTAGACATCTCTTTCCAGAGATAATCATATAGTTGTATTGTGATCTTGAGTAATAAAACATCTCTTCTTAGAGAATTCATTGTTATTGTGTTATTTTTGTGTTCTTGAAATATTTGTCAACCAAAACTTCTAAGTTTTAGATTATTAAAGTTAATTTAGACACATATATAGACACATGGAATGGTTTTATAGACATACTCAAATAAACATGTTACGCTATTAGTAACTATGATGACTATTATATAAATCTATCTTAGTTTCACCAGGGCAAAGAATAATGTATACAAAAATACATAGATACCTTTCATACCTTTTTGTCCAAACTTGGGATTTAAGATTTAGAACTAATTTTTTTTTTAATATAGTTCATGCTTGACACAACATATATAATCACATAAGGGTTCATTAAAGATTTAATAAACCATATAATCTTATTTAATAGCTTGAAATATTAAAGCAAAGACTAAGACAGAAGATTATAAGTCTCAAACTAAACAACAATATATTTAAAGTATAATTCCAAACCAGGAAATAATTTGAAGCACCCACCACAAAAGAATAAATAATCATCAAATGAAAAAAAAAAGTAGTCTAAAATTGGAAAGTGTTATTTAGTTCATAACTCTTGAAATTAGTAAAATGAAGAGTGGTGTTCTAGAAATATTTTACTTGCACATCTTGAATAAATAATTACAATCATCACATCATTGGATAAAGGTAAGTAGATCATGGAATTTGAACATATCACCATGGTGGGTACCAATAATATATATAGTATATTTTTGTAAATAGAGTAATTATTAAGACTTTTTCATTCTAAAATGTGTATCTATTATCAACTAATACACTTCATCATTAAATATGGAAGTTAAAAGAACCTGATTTCTCCTACGATTTTGAGATTAAACTTACCACTGATGCCTCACCCAAAACCATACTCTAATTAATGATTCTATGTGGGAGATTAGAAAGGCATAACTAAATAATGACAAATCAAGATATTTCAACTTAAAATATTTTTTTTATGTCATTCCATTAGAGGTAGGTGATGTTTTACTTGGTAAACCATATATTTACCATTGACATGTACTCTATGATGAAAATCAAAAAAATGTTTTCATATATTTTGGTGATAAGAGATACCTTATACCTAAATTAGTCCTTAAGATATCATTAATTAGTTCAAATAAGTGTAATAAGCTAATCACGTCTAGTAATAATTTCATGATTTTGATGGTAAGATCTGAACATAAGAAAGGCCTTGAAAAACTAATCCATGCCACAATTACTCTAGTAGTACAAAAGAAAAAAACTTAGAGTTGAACCAAAAGTTGGAAGTATACAAGGATATATTTTATTTATTGAAGGAAGTGAATATACATTATTTACTGAAGACTATTGTTGATTCTATCCTTGATCTACCCTTACCTAATGCTCATTTATACCACATTTCTATAGAGTGAATAAACCATAAAATATATTCATGATCTAATGAAAAAAGGACATATTAGGCCTATCTCATCACCCTGTGGTAGCCTATTTGTGTTTTTTCCAAATAAATAAATCACATGCAAGTTGTGGATTTATTATATATCTAAACAAGATCATAAGTAAGAATCACTATCCTAAACTAATAATTGTGGACTTTTTGGACCAACTATGTGATGAAAAATAATTCACCAAAATAAATATTAAGTATGGATATCATCAAATTCCTATTGAACCTATAGATGTGTGGAAGATAACATTCAAGTCCAAAGAAGGTTTATTTGAATGAATAGTCATACTATTTGGTAATGCCAACAGACCATCTACAAACGATGAATGACATTTTTAGTCCATTCACTACTTCATTTGATGTAATATACCTTGATGACATTGTAATCTTAAAAAAACATCAATGAAAATCTATTCCATAGATATAATGTGTTTGATACTTTGTGAAAATATAAGCTATATGCAAACATGCCTAAATGTTCATTTTCTATGTTGGAGATATGTTATTTATGATATATAGTAGATACACAATGTGTTCACATGAACCTAGATAAGATTCAAGTCAATAAATAATGGAAAAAATAAAGGAATATCACTGAGCTTCACATTTTCTTGGGATTCTAAAATTTTTACATGAGATTTTACTTGGTTTTTCTCATGTGACTTAGACTTTGAACCAATTTACCAAAGGTGGTCCTAAATAAAAATACATCTGGGTAGTTACACAATAAAAAGCATTCAAAGAAATGAAATGTAGACACTATTGTTCATCATTAATTACATTAATATATATTAAACAACCATTTTAACTTGAGACAGACACACATGAATTCATACTTAGAGCAGTCGTCTCTTAATAGCTTATGACAATGAAACATTCATTGCATTGTTAAGAAACTACCCAATCTATGATTAGAAGCTTTGCATTATCATTCAAGCATGTAAATAATGTAAGCATTATATCTCAAGTAAGGAGACTATGATTCACATAGACCCCAAGCCATATAAGTTCTTGTATACTTATAAAAAGTTACACCAAAAGTGACATCATAAATGACCTTCTTATCTTTAGCAATTTCATCTAAGCATCAAGGATATTAGGGAAAATACAAATCCAATGGTAGATTATTTGATAAATATACCAATTTAATCTCTCCTTTTATTATTTTATACATTTGGTCATGAAGTCATTACATACTCATAATTTTATCTATTTGACATGAATTTTGTAGATATCTATCAAAAAAAATTGTTGTAATTTAGTTCTAAATTTTTACTTGTAAGATGGAGTCTTTTATTACATTGGGCACTTATGCATTATGCATGGCACAAATAGATATAAACTAATATGGTATGATCATTTTATTAAATTTACAAGACATCTAGAAGAAAAGGGTTATCAATATACTTATTATATTAGTGTCGACCATGTCATCAAAAAGGACAAGTGATGTTTGATCCACCTAAATATAGTTATCTAGATCCTAGTCCCCTTGCTTACTCTTTAGAATCACCCTTTCCCCCATTAAATTCCTCTCATTTAAATATTCATGAAAAAATCATTGGCACTTATAGTATTGAAAATACCTCTCATGTTTCCAAACTACCTAGATCAACCAAATCCTATGGCAAGCCCAAGATGGAATGGTGTAATAAGCTAGAATAGTATCCCAAAGAGTCTCTTTTGTTCAACCCAAGAAAATAATTTAGTCAAGAATATTTGAAACAAGAAGATGAGCCATGGTTTTATAGTGATATGATGATCTATAAATCAAATAACACATCCAAGGGATGTGGGTGATCAAAAGGTGGATTTAGTGGTAGATGATCAAGTTTCAAGTACTGGATCTAGACAAAAATAAATAAATCATCATCATAATGGTCATCATACCACTCATTCTCTATAAAAATAAATTTGCATTTTAATTATATACATCTTAATAGCATGTTGATCGATTGTGTAGGAGGCCTCCTATACTCTTATGGAATATATCAAGTTCGATCTTGTTGCTTCATTCTATAATTTGTGATTGTCATCAAAGCCATTGTAGCTAATGCAAATTATGTTCCTATCAAATGTGAATGTGAGACACCTTTGTGCTATATCTGATGTATCTTCTATTTCTTTTAACCATGTGTTACCAAATGTAGCCTCTATCTGAATACATGTGTTCATGATGAATAGTAGGGTTTTGACCACCTTTATGACCACATGCAACTAGCATCATAATGTGGTTGATAGAATCATATCAAAATATAACTTATTGCAACTCATTATTGTTATGTCCTATATGCTATAAAAATTCAATTGTGCATGTATTTTGGTCTAAATACTCATCAATGGATATATGTTGTATATCTTAATCTTTAATGAAAACTTGAATAGTCAAATCATTATACCTAGATTTTTTTTAATTTCTACATGTCTGATTTTATTCTAGGGCTTGGGCATGCTTAGGTAGTGGTTGTATGATCTAAATAATTCCCTGAGCCTTATACTTCTTAATAATCTATTGTAATGTTGAGCATGTCTATGTATCATGTCCTATGATTCTATGAAAATGACAAAAGGTATTACCATATTTATTTGATAATCAATTGATGAATCTATGCCATATCATTTGTATGGCTATTAATTCCCTATCAATTAGCATTTGTAACACCACATGCAATCTATATTATACAATGGTGTGTAAATAACTAGTGCAATATGGTAGTTTCTAGTGTAATATTGATGTGATTAAGTGCATCAATCATGACTTGTAACCTATAAAATGTATTCAAACTTGAACTCTAGGCTACCAAAGTTGTATGCAATCAAAATTAGGAGAAATAAGTATTTTTTTGTCAATGTGCAAGTGTGACTTGGGTGTTTTTAGTGTGGAATCCCCTTCCTTGCAAAATGGTTTGAAAAATGTTTATATAGCCATATCATTGAAAATCCTTTTAATGGGACTCATTAGGGACATGGGTTGACTTTCATATAGCTTTGAATCTATCAAATTAGTAATTATTTGGTGGGATGATGGGAGAGGAGGAAAAACACTAGAGTAATATACTTCTATCCCCTAAGGCACTCTTGTCTAATGGGTCATTTTACCATACTAAGGGTTAGTTAGGGCCTAAAAGATGTATAAAGTTGATAAGAATAAGGATAAGTACATACAGAGATCATTTTTCAACTTAGAAGAGAGTGAAATGTGGTTTAAAGTGATAAAAAAGGGCCCTAAGATAGGTCTAGAATGAAGTATGTAAAAAGTGGTTATAAGTACATAATTTTAACTTAAATATTAATTTTATGTGTTTACAAATAACTTAAAATTTACAAAAAAAAGATGAAAGTGTAATGGGATAAACTAACCTCAATCATCCCTTGATGATTGATCATTTCCATCAACACAACATACTAACACATACACCAAATAAGAAAGGAGAAACTTATTTTTTTCTTTCCTCTTTAATGCTAATGTCACCTCTCTCCATGGTATTCATAGTTTTCCCATAAACACTGGGTAGTATGATTGATAGACTATTTTCATTAAAAAAATTAAATAATTTTCAACTATAATGATTCAATATCTAACCGATCTCTTTAATATTACACATTATATAGGGTTTCACTTATTATATGTGATCTTTTTGGACATATGTAATTACTTCTATGTGCATCTCTAAAAAAAATTATCTGCTACTACATTTATTTCATATTAATTCAATATTTTTAAGATGAATTTCAAGAGAATGTTAAGTTACATAAATACCATGCCACTCCCCTAATTCTCTTTGCCATTCCCCTTCCATTCTCCTTTCATTATCCTTTTGTTCGCATGTCATTCACATATAGTTCAATTTTTTCCTTCTCTTATTTCTGTCATTTACATTATATTCATGTCTTTGTGCTAATATATTTAGTAGTAAAAAAACACAAAAAAAATATATATATTATATAATTAATTAATATTAAAACTAAATTAATTGTATATTATAATAAAAATATAAATTACATTCATTAAATATTAATTTATTTTTTTAATACCAAAATAATTATTAATTAAATTAATAAGAATGTATTATTTATAATTTTATTCATAATTTAATAGTTTAATATATTGGTTTAATATTTAAAGTATAAATAAAAAAGTTTCATATCATAATGTTAAATTGTTTATATTATATTCTTTGAACAAAAAAATTTCAATATAATATAAAAGATGTTTAGAATAAATAATATTATATTATAATTTGTATAATAAAAAGAGAAATAAATATAATAACATACTCATATTTATATCACAACACATAATTTCTACTAGTATTAGTGTCACCCTCTCATCATCATCCTCAAGCTTTCCACATTCCTATGATAAATATCCAAAAGATTACTAAAAACAAAAAGATATATCAAAATTTAACATTGACAAAGATTTCATTCCATAAGTCAAGAATAAATGGGCTAATACTTTCATCCTCTTATAATTTAAATTGTGTAAATAACTATATTATTTATGATAAATATTAATTTATTTTAAATTACATTTTAATTGCCAAAAAAAACATGTTTGAGTAAAGGAATAGTCATAAATTCACTTTCTTCAATTGTAAGGTATCTGATATTTCTTTCATTTATTCTCTCATTGGCATCTCTTTGTTGTTGTGCCCACCTACCTTGATCCCATGTTTGTTAAGTAAAATTTGAGTGTGACCATCAAATTGGCACAAGTCCAGTTGTGTATGTCAATATGGGTTCCTTGCCATTGAATCTTATTGAAAAAGACCCTTAACCCTCCACTTTTGATTATCTTTATCCATCCTTCAAGAAACACCTGAAAGGGGCTTAATATTTATTTCATCCAACATTCAGCCCATTTGACTCTTAGTTAAATTGAAAAGCCACTCATTCATGATTCATTCTTAAGGGTCATTGTAATATTTTTATAAGATATCTTTTGTAACTAGCCTCACTCTAACTCAAATTATTATTTTACCCTTTTTATAAATAAAAATTTTCCCTTCATGGTTCATTCTCAAGGGTCACTATAAATTATCTTTGATTAGGGTGTCAAATTGATCAAAAAAATATATGAAATCACCATCATGTAGTTTATGTAGACACTTAAAACATACATATTTTACCTTATTTTTTATTTAAAATATAAGAAATGAATTTTATATGTATTTATAGATATAAAATTCAAAAATATCATAATATTAAAAATATATAATAATTAATTATTTTAATTTTGATAAATTCTTGAATATGAAAAATTGTTATTTTTGGAAAACACTAAGAAGAAATATACTTAACTTGCACACTAATTTATATTGACTGATTTAATTGTTTGAAAGTGAAAAACAAAATAAGAGGTGACTATGCAAGTTCATGAATAGACCCATTAATATAAATAGAATCCAGATAGGTCTAATGTAAGTGGAAAAAGATAATTCATTCTACTTTGTTGACTGACCTTGTTTTAATTGACTTTGATAGACCATTGATAGGAAAAGATAGAGAAATCAAGAATATAGAAATGCCATATTAGAGGTGATATGAGATCATCAATAAAAATTATCCAATTTTTAGTAATCAAGGTTCAAATACAATCTAAGATGCCTAACAAAGGTCCTAAGGGTCTTAGGAAGTCATGAGATGGCTTAGAATTTGAATTGGAGGTTTTACCTCCAAAATTATAATTTGAATTTTCAAATAGTAAGAACAAGAAAAAATGGATCATAAGAGTCTAATTAGGGAATAAAAGGTTATTAATTGAGTTAATTGGTCTTAAAAATGTCTTATGTAGTGGTTCATATGTTAATGTCATGTCATTTTGAAAAAGGTGGTAAATTCTTATTTTGGTAACCACCTTCAAAACGAACATAAGAGTGCAAGAAGATAGAAAGTTTGTTTGCATGAGGAATAGGAGGAGTGAGTGTAAGATAGTTTAATATATGGATAATGAGATTAAGGATAAAATAGGTAGAGGATAGAGATCACCAAGAAAGGAGAGGAGAGGAAACCTGAGAATGTGAATGAAAAGCAAAACTCCTCAAGAAGGATCTCAAGTCCATGAAAGGACTATATTGTAATAGAGAATAGTGTTATGAATAAAGAAAAATTAATTTATATGTGTGTTATACTTTCAATGTGTATGATTTAACCACTTTTTT
>JARHVA010001952.1:862500-865000 GCA_037957365.1 Torreya grandis
CACACACACACACACACACACACACACACACACACACACACACACACACACACACACACACACACACACACACACACTAGAAACTCATACAAAATGTCAGCATAATATAATGTTCAATCATGTCATATAGACATACAATGCCAAAAATGTATACATTGCCATATATGCATACAACAAAGTACATCATGTAAGATAAATCCTAATCTTTAAAAATCCTTCCTCTATTTGCCTTGATCATAGAAGGATCACCCACAGATGCCTTTCTCATAGATGGAGATCCGTAAAATTTATTAGATAACTCTAATATCCCACTATGAATCCTTTTACACTCATAACTATCTTGCAGCTGAAATTATTTATTTACAAATATTGTTATAAACTTTGCATACTAGATATGCAACCAAGTTCATAAGTTAGATTGTAAATGATACAAAAACTATTCAAACATGCACTTACCACTATATTATGGTCACAATAAATTTTCATGTTACACATAGTAGGGTCAATGGTGGTTTTAGTCTCATGCATGTGAAGGTCAAAGTGACAAACAACAAGAGTAAATGACCTACTAATAATCTTAGTTTAACTATCAAATGTTATCAGATACCCATATGTAGATAATACATTAAATGTCAGTTATATTTTCTTCACCTGGGTGAAGGCTTATTTGAATGTTATATTGCATGTTCTCTTTGTAATTATATTACATTTTTACTTTATAATTGAAAGGTTTATAGTTTAATTAGTGAGGATGATGGTTGTTTATATTTATCCCATCAAGGTACAAATTCCTCGATATAGATATACCAACATTTTATGTAATTTAATAATAATATATAATACCTTCAAACATACAATCATTTTTTTTTTACTCTATTTGAATAAACTTGAATAAAAATAAAAAAGATTGATCAATGTGCAACAATTAATACCTATATTAAGAGAGAACGTTAGTTTTGCAACCAGTGAAAATGCTTCTAAGGTATAATTTTTGCCAATTAATAAAAAAAATTAATGTAATTTTTAAATTAATTAATAAATTTATGAAAAACAATTTGACAAAAAAATTATTAATATACATAAACTAATCAAAATATTCATATGTTACTATTAAATTATATAATTTTATCAATTAGGTTGTGTCCAACAATGAGGATGATGGTGTAAAAAGTATGGCTTAACCACCCACCAAAGTGCAAGTCCTAGGAGATACTAAAAAAGGGATGAGGCTAAGATTGTATTTGAGGTGAAATTGATATAATGGATACTCCTTAGTCCTTGGTTCTAAGCCAAAGAAACATTATGTCCACCTAATCCATGTAAAATCAGGGTTTTAATCCAAAAAATATATTATATAATTTTTATAAAAATTTAATTATCATATAATATATATATATATATATATATATATATATATAGTTTATCAAAAAAATTTAAGATACTCCCCTCTATCATTCTTATATTTTATATTTTTTAATCTAAAAATATTCTAGGACAAACTTTCCTCTATCAATTATCCATTTCCAACATACGGTAGGTGTAATTTTTTGGCTTCAAGTAGGGAGCGATTACATAACCATCCATTCTTACATAGTACTAGTTACAAAATAATTACTTCACATTAACCAATGCTTTCCCTTGTCATAATTGTATAAGCACAATAATGGAAGAAGAAGGTGAATATTCAATTCTAATATTATTTTGGAATCCTTTAATGCACAAAAATAAATTTTTTATCTAATAAGAAGAAGGATGAATATAGAGAAGGCATTGGTGAATAAAGTTGGTGTTCAATTGATTATAGGAAGGATTGGAGAAACAAATAAAGGGAAGATCAGTGAGAAAGATAGAAAATTGTGTGTTTTATTTGTTTTAAGAAACTCTTTACAATCTGTCTTTTGCCATAAGGTAGGAAGCTAGACATTTGGCACTTCTAGTTTATTTTTCCCCACCTTATGGTTTCCTAGACCAAAATTTATGTCCTTGCATATCCATGTTTTATGCTTGATGTTCATGTTTTATTCATTTATATTTCAATTATGAAAGTATTGTTATTTTTTGTAATGACACATTACATCAATTCTACATCATTTAAACAATATGAATTGTCATTTTGAGGAAAATTCAAAATAGAATGACACAATGTGATTCTATAAATTTTAAAAATAATTATACTTAGGATTTAATAGGTCATTTTGATATTAGATAAATTTAATATTTGGGTTACTGTGGAAGTTTATGACCATGACAAGATCTAGAAAATAATAATTAGTGCCTTGTAATCTTGAGATTGACACAGGAAGGTGGAATCAACATGTGAGAGAAATGGCTTAAGAGGGTGGAATCAACAGGTAAGAGACATGGATCAAGAAGGTGAAGACATTATTTCCAAGAGAGTTGTTGCATTTTAATCATGCATGAAATGCATGATGAAATTGGAAAACACTATCACCAAACAACAAGATCTCACAACTTTGAACCAAGATTCCAAGGACATGGT
>JARHVA010001952.1:870000-930000 GCA_037957365.1 Torreya grandis
ATCTTTTTTACCTACATGAACTAGGATGAACCAAACTACATTGACCTTTCATTTTATATCCCCATTTATTTGTAGTATCTCAATGTTGCTTTTATCTATAGTAACCTATACTGGGTAGTCCACTCCTATAAAATCATTAGTTCTGACAAATAACATATCTTTTATTTGCACAACTTGAGCTAGATTAAATGTAATTTTTGTTCTTTTTCTTCTCGGACCAACATATGTATCTGTAGATGCCACTCTAAAATCAAGGGTCCTATCATGAACCATTTTGTTCAAATTTCTATATAGGGGTATGTCATGATGATTTCTAGGCCAAAAATCTCCTGCACACTCAACTTCAGAAGGGAACATGTCTTCTTTCATTATGTCATGGATATTTTGGAATTAATATGCTAGATCCTTCCACTTACTATTTTTGGTCAAACCAAATTCATTGAATTGCTATACATACTTATTCAAGTTATATTTAATTTATTTTTCACTCTTCTTTTTAATTCTATCTGATTCCTTTGCAACAATGGAATCTTGAGACATTTCTCTATTTTTCAAGTCTTTGAAATATATTTTTGTCAAATTACCTTCTAGAACATTTGTCTCACAATATTTTTTATTCTTCGTAATGTAATCGGGGGTGACCAATTTCTATCTCTTATAGATTTTTTGGAACACATAATGGGTTGAGCTTACTCCATGTGTAGAAGAAAGTATTGACCTTTTGGCATGCCTACTATTTCATTTCTTCCCTTCAGTTGGTAACTATAAATATACTCTGTGAAATCCACTACATCTTTAATAAAATATGGCATGAAGTTTCTTGTATTTTCACACATCCTATAAGTGTCCATCATCTCTACCACACTCCATACATCTTTCCTCTTTATACATTCAGGTAAGTTTCTAAATATGTCATCGATGTCCTCATGGGTATGTCCTATAAGGATAAATCTAACCTTGACATCGAGGAAAACACCTTTATAGATAAGGAGAGATAAATATTTCAACACTACCTATACAAAAAATCATGATTTATGAATTTGTAAATGTAACATTAGTTCCATATAAGGTTTGACATTTTTTAAATATAATTATGAATGGAATTACTTATTCTTATTATCCCCACAACAATTATCTAATTATAATTTTATCTTAGAAGGAAGTTTCTTAAAGGCACCAATTGATTATGCTTCGTCTATGTATTTCTTGTATTCAGGGTAGCATTTGTTAGACAAAAGTGCATCATACAATGGATATTTTGAATATCCAAGTTTATATAGTAAATATCCATAAGTATCTAGCATTATTATTTTCATATCCTTGAAGCACTTATTCAATGAGGTGATAGTAAAGTTAGACCCTCCAAGAACTTATGTTAAAAAAATGCCCATATTTTCCTGCACTATGACCATGTGTTATAATTCCTACCATTGACAACTCTAATATTATATCGGTAACTACTTTACTTTTTTCACTATCCTTGGTACAAATGATATTTTATGTTCCAGCTTGTCATGAATGACATTGAGTAACTCTTTAAGATATTACTATGACATTATCTTATGTGTGTAATACATTTGTCTTAAAGAAAATATTTTATTTGAGTGCATCATGAATTATTGATTGATATGGTCTTCCTAATCTATAGAGTGACCCAAAGCATTTATTTTGAGTCAACAAGATGCATATTTTACACCTAGAGAAGTCATTAGATGTGGCAATGGTCAAATCATAAAACTTAATTCTCCACATGTTATTAAATTTTAGCTGGGATATTGGCTCATATTACATATCTACTAGTTGTGCATTGATGTGGTGCTTCATAAATTCTTGATTGAAACATGTTGGAAAATGTCAAACATTTTTTCATGAGCCATCTATATCTACCTGACATGTTAGTCATGGAGAAACATTTGCAAAATCATCCACCAATTTGTCCAAAAAATATTTAACTGCCATTGTCTTTTATTGTGGATTTTGTCAAAATCTCCCTACATAGAATGCATTTCCTTCCCCATTTTTGTGATATATTTTAGTTTCAAAAAATATACTTGTTTTCAATCCATATATTTTAATCCAAGCTTCCAAACAAATCTATGTACCCTAAAAATCAATGCTAGTTGCCTCCTATTTATTGTAGTGGAATCAATCAACTTCATCTTTATAGATTTTTAAACTCAAATAACAATCCTGATCAAAAACATTTTTTGGTGCAACATTTATCTGTATACATTGTTGAAATCTTACTATCTATGCTTTCATCAAACTCCACTTAGTTGAGTGAAGTGTTTGGTTGATTTATTTTTTGGCTTGAGTATTTTTAGGCATAAGTTAAACTTTTTGGATGCCTTTGCACTAGGAATGTGAGTCAAGGAGTGACTTCATTAGCCACTACATCCCAAATGTTTCCATTTTATTTATCCTTTGGTATCATGTATGGTAAGTTGATTGCTCTACAAGTCTTAGTGACCACTATTTTGTTGGAAATCCATCTAACGATATATGTTTTAGTTAACTCTGTACTATAAGTATCACAATGTTGTATAACTTGCCATATGTAAATTTTTAATTCATTTTCTAACATTGGAATAAGAATACGACCAAAAATTTTCTCTAGTTGTGCAAATTCAACATAACTACAAGTAATTTTTTCATCATTTACAAGAGTTGTACATTTGCCAAACAAATGTACCCTTTTCCCAAGAAACATTTTTCTTAGGATATGAAACATGGTAGGATCATCGATATATCAAAAAAATGAATCCAACCAAGGATTTACTTATTTCAATGGCTATATATGTAGAACTAAACTGAAATTATTTTGTCTTTGTCCCATGTCATTGTCTATATAAACTTGTTTATGACATGTTGTATCCTTCTTGTGCTTCATATAATAAAACTATCAACTACATCCCCCAAATTACCCACAAAAGCTATAGGAAATGAAAATGGTAGAGCTAGATAAAAATATTTAGTCACATTAACACTTACACATTCAATAGGTATTTCCTCATTGTGGCATGTGGAAGTGAGATTTATGGGTTCCATAGATTCAGCGTCTCGACCTACCACTTCATGTGTTCTTCCTTCACCAATGACCTTACCACTATTTATGAGAGAAACATAGTCTCCACAATGGAAAGACATTGATGTATGATTTTTTAGTCTGTACATTTGCACAAGACATGAGAAGAGTTGTTAATTAGGTTATGTATAAAATCAATCTAATTTATACCTGTATGTAGGGGGTAAAGCATATTTATACCAAAATATAAGCATGGAGATAGGTTAAA
The DNA here is from genome assembly GCA_037957365.1 of Torreya grandis. NCBI lineage: Eukaryota > Viridiplantae > Streptophyta > Pinopsida > Cupressales > Taxaceae > Torreya > Torreya grandis. Next base: position 873,294 of record JARHVA010001952.1, read on the forward strand.
ACCTAAAAATTTTAAAAAGGTAATGTATAACATTTTTTTAATGACATGGTATATATCAATTCAAAAAAATAATAGATTATAATATAATATATTACATACTTCAATTCTTGCTTCATCCTTTTTTGAATGTATCTCCTAGGGGAGATATTTCAAACATGCATCAGAGTGGAATAGTCGCATAGATAAAAATAGCTAATTCAGTATATATTCAACCATTTATTTTATTATGATATAAAATGATAATGAGTAATGGGGGTTTTGAGGAAAATTATGGAAAATAATTAGCTTCTTATATTTTGGGATCTTGTATTTGATTTAAACCTCTATTATGAACCCAAAATTTTTAAGGTATCTCTTAGGAGATACCTCTCAAACATGTGTATGGTTACCCTTGAAGGTTTAAAGGGGTTTTTAATACCTTCAACGGTAACTGTGACATAATAAGACTTCATTTTTCAATAGTCAAGGACATGTGGCATGCACGTGTGAACCTGCAACATTTTAACATGAATCCCTGATAGAATTGATTTGCCTTATGAACCTACCCTTCAACCTTTATGAAATGATCACTTTTATCCCAACCCTTCAACTAATTTTTTTAGAGATTTTATCTAAGAGAAGTGACCCTTCAATAAAATTATTGTAGATATTTTATCTAAAAAAAATTCTCTTAAAATAATTTCCCTAAAGGACACATGCCCTTTAAACTCCCTAAACCTACCCTTCAAACATTTTTAAAGTGACCTTTTATACAATCTTAAGTGGCCACTTACCCTTCATGAATTTTTTCTTAGACCCTTTCCCCTACAAGATTTATCCTTTAGAAATTTATCCCTACCCTTTGGGATATTTGTCTCAGTCTCTTTATCTCATGAAAAGTGCCCTTTAACCTCTTCATAATGAACCCTTTTCCATGGAAATAACCTTTGGGATTTTATCTTCTCAAGCCTTCAACCCCTTTTGAAATGACTACTTACCCTTCAGGATAATTTTCATAGCCCTTTTCCCCACCAAAAATTCCCTATGGAATAGACCCTTCAAAAATTTTACCATGAAGTAGACCCTTCAAATCTAAAGGCACATACCCTTAATAATTTGTGTAATAGGACTTTTGGAATGACCCTTAGTCATGTGAAGTTACCCTTCAAGAAATTGAAAGTGCCCTTCAGGATAATTGTCTCAAAACTTTTGACTATAGAAATAGCCCTTCAAGGAAATTATTGTGGACATTTTATCCAAAAAAATTCCCTTGAAGGAATTAGTTAGTGGACATCTTTCCAAAGCACTCTTTCCCAATATACACCCTAGTTCCTTCTTACCAAGAGCACTACTAGCCTCTACATACTTAGCCAAAACAAAAGTGAAAACATTTCCCATCAATCTATTAAAATACCCCTATCAACTTGAGCTAAAAAAGCTTGAATTATAAATATATAAATAAATAAATAAATAAAGTGAACATTACACATTTATGTATCACAAATTGTTATTCAATACAAAATTTTATATAGGTGATACATATCTATTGAAACCATGAATGCTTTCAAAGTAACATTAGACACAATCATTTGCATTGTGGATGATGTCTTTCCCTTGAAATTGGTAAATTTGGACTTAGCCAAAATAAAATTTAAAATATTTTTGATCAATCTATTAAAATATCCTTGCCAACTTGAGCTAAAATTTTTTGAATTATAAATATATATAAAAACAAAGTGAATGTTACACATTTATGTCGCATGAACTATTATTCAATGTTGAATCCTATATAGGTGATTTGTAGCTATTGAAATCATCAATGATTTCAAAATAACATCGGACATAATCATTTGCATTGTGGATGATGTTTTCCCCTTAAAATTGGTAAAGTTTGAAGTCTCTTGCTTCTTACAGCAATAAAGATCCCTAGCTGTTATCTCAAGAATATTGTGAGTAAAACCATGACTAAGCTAGAGCTAAATTATTTTCACATCATACATAGCACAAAGAAGAAGACTTCAAGTGGAATAATGCATATATACACACAATGGTATCTTCATCTAAGGTGTTTTTATGGGTAAATATGCTACCTTCATATTCAATTGAGGACTCCACAAAGTTCACATATATAGTCTTTGATACTATAATATTTAGAGATAGGTACTATAACTATTCATAATTATGATATGTCATTAATTCTTTAGATGTGTTTTCATTAGAAGATGAGATGATACTTGCAGATAGACTATTCATCAAAGAACTACTGGTATTCAAATGTCAAAGGTTACATTTTATTGTTTCCAAGCTAGAAGTAACATCATGTATTGACCTTCGAGATTTTTTTTCTTAGGAATGATATCATAGGATGTTTTCATAATTCATTCATGAAATAACATAGTGGTTGCATGCATATCAAGAGATGACTTCCAAAGATATTTATATTTAAGCATACCCCAAGCTTATTTTAACAAACACATAGTGGTATAGTTTGTCAAAGAGAGTTCAATTGAGAAGGCAATATCTTCATGGATACTCCTACACTAAACCATTTCATGGAAGGAGAAGAGGCCAAAAGGAGCTATTTTGATTGACAAATTTAGAATGGGGATTGGCATTGGCATGGCTCTCCTTAATCAAATTTATGGTATGCTAAATATTCATTATTTAATTTATACTGGGTGTCATTATTGTATATGATGCTCACCCATGATGCTACATATGCCCTATGTGAAATAATTATATTTCACTTGAGAGAGAAGATAATCCATAAGGACAAGCATCCCATGCCTTTGAACAGTTTCTACATGATGTCTTATTTTTTGGATGTAGTCATGGGTACCTATTATATAGATCTTGGGGAATTATAGACCCCAGCCATGGATTATGAAAATAATAGTATTCTTTACCATTATCAATTCATGTATGTATATGCATATACCAAAAACATGGTCAGGATATCAAAGGATGTCTATCTACAAGTATATTAAGCCATTCATTGCTCTCCTATGCCTAGAATTCGGCCTAATATCATAAATAAATTGGATGGTAAAGGGGATTATTTCCTCTAAATGAACTTCATATTAATCATGACTTGGGAGAATAAGCTAAATCCTTTGTGTCTTCCCAAGTACATCTCAGACAAGTTGGCAAAGTGAGAAAGTACTTTCTAACTATGGTAGAGTGTCGAGGAGGATTTATCCACATAGAAGAAAACATTTTTCTTGGTCCATCATGTGATAATTGGATAATAGTTTATACAATGAGGAAGAATTTTTCAAAATTTGGCAGCAAACACAAATTTTACCTATTCCTCATCCTTACACATAGAGATTAGGATTCTCATGGGCAGGTTCAAAATCACATACAGGGATTCGACATCCCTTATAGCCATGTCTAATATCCATATTATTTTATATTTCTCAATAAAAAATATGATGAGCATGTTTTAGAGATATCCAAGATCATTGGGGTGAAATAATATCATTTATGGATAATCCAAAATGGCCCCTCAATCATTGCTAAGGAATTAGATAGTAAGAAGGCTCTATACAAAAGATGGGAGCACTTTATTTTTTGGAGAGGAAAGTCCAAGGAGAAATATAAGGACCCATCAGGTCCCTCATATGAATCCCTCCCATTAAAGATAAATAATATGAATAAAGAGCTTGAGCTACCTAAGCCTAGTTCTAGCAAAGGAGCACAAGGAGGGGATCCCATCAGCTTAGATTTTGATGAGGAAGGAAGAGCACTAAAATAGCCAATTATAAGGACCACTCAAGTATCTATTACTAGTCCCTAGGTAAAAATTGATACATCTATTAGGATAATAACATTATAAGTAGTAGCATTAACACCCCAAGACTCCCTCACACAACTAAAGACTCCTATGGTTTATATCAGTAAACCTAAGACTCCTACAGGTAGTCTTATAGTTGAACTAGCACAAGGCTTGCCTCCTTCATCTCAAGAGGGGGAGGTTGTAATAATTAAATACATTTAGTAGGATTATTATGAAGAATCATAACTAGAGGTAGTTAATGCTATGAGCCTTCAAGTAGGACCCATAATACCAACTTCTCTCGGTACCCAATCTCTTATGAGTTTTCCTTTATCTTTTGTGCCAATTTTTAGACAAGTTTAAATTTCTTTTATGTTAATATCACCTTGGGTGAAATTACATACTTATATCTCCATTCATCCCTCCATTACCACCACTACCATTGACCCCTTTATTTCCACTTCCATCACACTCCCACTGCCTACCTCCTCTATCTTGACTAGCACTTCTACTATCAGATCCCTCAAAAAGAAGAAGGTGACCAAGAAGGTGTAGACTACTTTAGCCACCCCAAAACTTCATGTTCATTCCACCCAAATTTATCTTTCATTAACATCCACCTCTTCCATATAATAAACCATAGTGGCAAGTACTAGCAAGGGAAGGAAGGCCAAGCCCCAAGTGATCATGGTCCACCCACCTCCTCAATTTGGAAGAGTGGACTAGTCCAAAATTATATGGCTTTCCTTACCCAACATCCTTATCAAGGCCCAAAGGAAATAGGAGGTTTAAGAAGAGGCTAAAGAAGAGGTTTTTATCATAACTTATGATGCATCTCAATTGGACATCCCTCAATGGGAATTTAACTTGAGAAACAAGGCTTCCCAAATGCCAAGCTTCAAAATCATTGAGCTTCCCTTAGTGTCCACTCTATTTGATCCCCTATTTATCAGCATTCAAAGAGTGAGGAAGAAGAATATGGAAGATGACAAAATTATTTAAATCATCCTTGAGGAATGAAAAGAAGTATTCTCCCTCACAAAGAGGCAGAATAGCATCTAGGGTAGTCTCCATTTATTGAAAATCTTGTAGACCTGGCATAGGCACACAAAGATGCAATAGTTTCTATCCATGAAGGCATAGAATTAGCTCAATGGGAGCTTGAGGCTAAAGTGTAGACACTAGAGGCTGAGGTGGATCAACTAAACGAGTAGGTAAAGATGGTGCACATTATTGTAAGTATAGAATATGAGGTATAGGAGGTTGCTTCTAAATGTTATAACTCCTTAGAGCCCATGCAATTCATGAAGGCTAAAATGGCCCCTCATTTGATCAATGTCAACTTATTTTTCAATTCCTTGAGATATGACATCACTAAATTAACTATGTTAGTTTTATGCATGAGCAACTCTCTCTACAATCATCTTGACTCATGACAGTGCTAGATGCATCTAATGCCTTAAAGTTGGTCATCATTAGGCAAGAAGATGTAAAAGAATTTATACAGCAAATTGGGGCTTTAGTCCCCAAGTGTTAGGTTCATGAGGCCTAACTCCTCTAATTTTTTCATGAGTTAAAATTATCTAAATTGAAGGATGCCACTAGTAATTTGATCTATAGGATCAATTTTGACAAACTTATTCAAAAGTATTAAATGACTTCAAATAGAGTTTACAATGCCTAACACTTGAAGAGATAGAGTCAAAATTGAGTAAGGGCTGGAATAAAGTAACTAAGGTCAAAATTTTCAAGAATAAATTTTAGATAACCAAGGATGAACATGCAAATCTCCTTGGGTAAGTTAAAAGAATTCATCGACCACCACTACTAAATTTGAATATTATATGATAGAAGCATGATGCATCACATAAGGTTTATGAAGAGATTAAAGTGAGGAGAAATCAGACCTCTAGTGGTGTATTTAATTCTATAGTTTCCACCTCATCAACCACACCGACCAAAGTGCATGCAGCATTTCATATAACTAAGCCTTGATAGGATAAGATTTCATGCATGTATAATTTTGTAATGATAGATGTATTTATGACTTCTTTATAGTTTGATCATTTTATTGTAAAAGTTGAATATTTATATTTTTTACACATGCACATGTTTCATGGTTTTGGAGAGGTTAACTTATTTAATTAATAACTATAAGTTTTCTTGTATACGGTTTTAGATTGTAGTTAGAACTACATGTTCTAACTACCACTTTTAATCACTTTGCATGGACTTGGAGGATGAGGTGGCCCCTTCCCCAAATCTATATATATAGTTTTAACCCAACTTAGTTTTTTTTATCAAATAATTTTTAATGCAAGAGCAACATCATTTTTGATTTTTAGTGAATGTGTTTGCATATTTTCTTTCCAAAATTTATGTAATTAGTTGTTATTTCCTTTGGTTACATGTTTCAATAATCTTTAGTATGCAAAAAATATGAATGTATTCTTGATTATTTTTATTGATATAATAATATGTAGGTTTTCAAGATCTACTCAAGGATTATTATATATATTGGTTAAAATAGTCAAGCTCAAATTGATTCATAATTCTGATTGTGCATGAGTGCTTTATTGGATGTAGTTTTATGTGTGTGTACAACAGCTACCTTAGATACTTTACTAGCCCAAGACATAAACTAATAAGTAATGGTGTGCAATAGATGCCCTAAAGGAATCAACCTTTGTCTAAGGCTTTTGAATTTCCTACATCTCTATCTCTTTAGACTTCTTAGCCATGCTTGACTCTATGTGTGTAATTGTTGCTAGCAACAGGCATAGGTTTTGAGAGCACTCATTTTTTTATAAAATAGCTAGGGGAATAATTCCTAAAAACCATAAAATATTTATTTTTTCCTTACCCTACGCTCTTTTTTTGAGTTTGTTTTAAATATTTACCCACTTTAGATTAGAAACCCACCACCCAGCCAACTCACTTAGAGATTCACTACCCCTATCAAAATAATACCTCCATCTAAAAAAAAAAATCAACAACCTGTGTGCCCTACCTTCTATTTCATCAATAGGTTACAATAAATTGCATACCTAAAACTTATGCCCTATAGTGGATTTTACCTCTATTGAGATCCTAAAATGTTAGAGGTTACCTCGTTAGGGTTGTAGTGTGAATAGAACTCACATTAATAGGTATCTCATAGGAGATACCTCAAAATTCCTTGGAATACCTTCCATGTTGATTTAAAAGGTCCTTTTAATGGATTTTATATAACCATGACACCTTTTTAAATGAAAATAACCTTGATACACATGATTGGAATTTTCCTTCGAGGTATCTCCTAGGAGATACCTTGAACATGCACATGATTCAAATTTTATTTCAAGGTATTTCATAAGAAATAATTTAAAGGGACTTGTAATACCTTCCATTTTGATTGAAAATGTCCTTATAAATAAATTGATACAACCATGACAACTTTTTATTTGGCAAGAACACTGATGCACACTATTAGAATTTTCTTTTGAGATATCTCATATACCTTGAACATGCACACAATTGGAAGTTTATTTCAAGGTATCTCCTAGGAGATACCTTGAATGGCCTTGTAATACCTTCAATATTGATTGAAAATGTCTTTTCAAAGGATTTTATATAACCATGAAAACTTTTTATTTGGCAAGAACCCTGATGCACACTATTATAATGTTCTTTTGACATATCTCCTAGGAGATACATTGAATATGCACATGATTGGATTTTTATTTCAAGGTATCTCTTAGGAGATACCTTGAAGGGACTTTTAATACCTTCCATGTTGATTTCTATGAGAACATCATAACAATTTTTTGCACTCCTCCTACTATTATTTTAGATAATGTTATTGCTTTTATGAGTGCCAGGATAGTTGATTGGGCAAATAGTAATGGTGCTGATCTAAATACTAACAGACCAAAATTATTGTTGGATAACCATGGGGGTGATGCATGTCAATAAGATTCTTCCCTAAGAAATTTGGGTACTTGTTTTGGCAAGGCTGAGTGTAGGGGAACCACATGTTGAAACCATGTTCACCAAGTAAATTGCTCAATGGGACCCATTTATTTACCGACTAACCAATAGCACTACTTGGAGGTTTAACCCAAAAGGAAATTGTTTTTACAAGAATGGGTATACCATGTGTTGGGTGGGTTCTCTACCAAAGTGAAAAGAGAGATTCCTTGAGCTAAATGAGTATTAGGATTCCATGTGGAAGAAGCAGATATAGGCCAATACTTAGACAAATAATCAAAAATGGGCCCTAAAAAAAGGGGAGGCCAAAAGGAGAACCCTTAGAAGGTGCTAAGGAGATCCTGGTTACATCAAGTAAGTTTGAAACAAAATATGAAGTGCTCCAAAATAATAAAACATGGATTTCAATCCATATTTCTTGGAAACTCATAGGGGTATCCACTTCTAGATGTGAGAACCAAAACTTTGATGCATAGACAGTCGAAGCAAAATTTCAAAATAGGAGGAAGACTTGATAACCTACAATTTTTGAAGATCCACTTGTAAAGGCATCCACTCTTCTTCCTTAGGCTGGGTCTTCTTTCTGAGAGCCTCAAAGGCTCTATCCAGATCAATAATCTCCTTGAAGGAGATATTTACCAAACCCTAAACAACTATCATTGTTTAGAATTCAAGACGGGTGAGTGGCTAAAATATCTTCTCCACATCAAAGACATTAGGTGATTGATTGAGAACCATGAAAAAGGTCTAGTCTTTCTATTTTTTTCAAGTAGAAATTTGATCTGGTCCTCAGGGAGGGCATTATTATCTACCAAGAAAGGGGAGGGGAATCCTAGTTGGACTAGTTGTTTAATGTGCCCCAGCCTATGTTGGACAACCTACTCTAAGTAATTTAAGAATGCCTTGCACTTGTTGGCTACCTTTTTGTAGCCTAAAAACTCATGGACTTTTGTTGCCACCTACCTTTAGTTAGCCACCCCCACTACTTACAATGTTTTATTCATAGCATTGTAAAGCTTTTGGATAAGGAGATGCAAATCCAGGTCCTTGGGAGCCATGAATGTGATGACCTGATCAATGGACACTCTCAATTATGAGCTCAGATTTTATGAGTCCATGATAAAGGTGAGGGTCAGATTTAGGTCTATGATCATGGCTTTGATACTCTCCCAAGAAGATTTATACAATTTTTAGACCATATGGAGGATATCCATAACCTATGGATGGGTAGTGAGGTCATTCTTCAGTTTTTCAAATTCTTGGTCCTTGAATAAGGATTATTACTATACCTACTACTACAATTATCAAAAATTCTAATTAGAATCCAAGAGCTATTGGTGTGTTGACACTAGTTCAGTATTTTTTTTCTTATAGTTTGGTTTTTGTATCCTCTCAAGTTGTCTTCTACTGGGAAGATCTCAATGGAAATGTAGCTTTAAAGGTTGGACCTTGATTTATTGAGCTATATATCCTTAGCCTTAGCCTCAACATTGAGGTGGTCAATCATAGCCTTCACCTTGGTGATTTCCATCTTGGTCTTTTCTAGCTATCAGGTCATCTTGATGTAGTTCATTGTTATATACTTTTGTGTTTCCTCCATCAACTTAACCCTATCGATAGGTCTATCCTAACTAAGATTGAGGTTGATATATTGTATGGCATAGTCCCCTATGTATCTATGACCTTGGGGATTGACTACTTGAGGGACCAGATGAGTAATCATAAGGGATTGCTATGAAGGGTCATAGAACAACTGAATGTGGGTTTGTGTAGTGGCCCTAGCCTACTTTCCCATTTTCTTCTCCATTCAATCCTCATGGTTATTCCTTGATGATTCCATCTATTAATGGTATAACTCTAGTACCTGAATGTTCTCCTCTATCAAGGGGTTTCCCTATAGTAGCATGAATGGGATGGTTACCTACTATTATAAAGTGGCATACCCTATCCTTGTGGAGGTGAGTGAATGGAGAGCAAGGGTATAAGGAGATAAAGGTGGGAGGTATGGGATAGGGTGAATGGAAATTTCACCATGATGGAGGATGATGTGGATGATGAAGGTAGAGGGTCAAAAAGGTCATACAAGAAGAGATCAAAAAGGCTAAAGGTCATTTTAGTCAAACAAATGTCTAAAACACTTTTTTCAAAGGATCATTCTTTGACAAAGTGGACCAAACAAAAATTTTAAAGAGTATTTTTCAAGTAGAGGATCCTATACAATTTTCCTAAAGGGTCATTTTTTAAGAAATTGTCTCAAGACAAAGTCTTGAAGGGTAATTTCTTCAACAAAGGGCTCGATACAATTTTATTGAAGGGTTATTTCTTTAGGAAAGTGGTCCAAAAAAAAAGATCTAAAGGGTCACAAATGTCATTTGAAATAAAAAGCATGAAGATATGAATTATTTCAGACATTATGTCCACAATAAATTATCCAAGGCAAAGAGCAGACTTAATTCTTTTAGGAAATTATCCCATGATAATTTCCCTAGATATTTTTTCTAATGCAAAAGAGCCAAAAAAAAATTCCTTTAGATAAAGTGGCCGAGACACAAAGCCCACAAATAAATATCCATCAAATTTTTTGAAAGAAATAGCCAAGGGAGTTTGTGATCCATAGATTGATATTTGTGCAAGTTAATTGACAAATACATGAACATCAAATTTAATACATGGTAAATGATCATTGAAGTTTGAATATCCCAGTATCAGTCTGAATGAGCATAAATTTTAAAAGTATTTGATTGTATAAAAACACTCATGCACACTATTGTAATTTTCTTTTGAGATATCTCCTAGGAGATACCTTGAACATGCACATGATTGGAATTTTATTCCAAGGTATCTCCTAAGAGATACCTTGAATTTTATTCCATGTTGATTACAACAGTCTTTGCAAGGGATTATATATAACCATGATAACTTTTAATTTGGTAAGACCATTAATGCAAACTATTGGAATTTTCTTTCCTAGGATATCTCTTAGGAGATACCTTAAACATGCACATGATTGGAATTTTCATTCAAGGTATCTCCTATGAGATACCTCAAAGGGCCTTATAATACCTTCCATGTTAATTATAAAGGTTATTTCAAGGGATTAGATATAACCATGATAATTATTTATTTGATAAGAACACTGATGAACACTATTAAAATTTTCTTTTGAGATATCTCCTAGGAGATACCTTGAACATGCACATGATTGGAATTTTCTTTCAGGGTATCTCCTAGGAGATACCTCTAATGGCCTTACAATACCTTCCCTGTTGATTGTAAAGGTCTTTATAATGGATTAGATATAACCATGAACACTTTTTATTTGGCAAGAACATTGATGCACACTATTGGAATTTTATTAAGAGATACCTAGAAGGTCCTTGAAATACCTTCCATGCTGATTTCAAAGGTCCTTGCAAAGGATTACATATAACCATGACACCATTTCATTAGGTAATAACATTGATGCACACTATTGGAGTTTTCTTTCAAGTTATCTCCTAGGAGATACCTAAAACATGCATGTGATTGGAATTTTCTTTCAAGGTATCTCTTAGGAGATACCTCAAAGGGCCTTGGAATACCTTCCATGTTGATTGAAAATGTCCTTGCAAGGGATTATATATAACCATGACAACTTTTTATTTGAAAATAACACTGATGCACACTGTTGGAATTTTCTTAAAATATAACTTGAAGGTCCTTGAAATACCTTCCATGTTGATATAAAATGTCCTTACAAGGGATTGGATATAACCATGACAACTTTTTGTTTGGTAAGAACACTGATGCACACTATTGAAATTTTCATTCGAGATTTCTCCTAGAAGATACCTTGAACATGCACATGATTGTGAGATACCTAGAAAGGCCTTGAAATTCCTTCCATTTTGATTTCAAATGTATTTACAAGGGATTAGATATAACGATGACAACATTTTATTTGGAAAGAACACTAATGCACACTATTGGAATTTATTTTCAAGATATCTCCTAGGAGATACCTTAAACATGCACATGATTGAAATTTTCTTTCAAGGTATCTCTCAGGATATACCTAAAAGGGCCTTGGAATACCTTCCATGTTGGTTTAAAATGTCCTTGAAAGGTATTATATATAACCATGACAAATTTTTATTTGGTAAGAGCACTGATGCACACTATTGGAATTTTCTTTTGAGATATCTCCTAAGAGATACCTTGAACATGCACATGAATTGAATTTTATTTCAAGATATCTCCTAGGAGATACCTAGAAGGGACTCAGAATACCTTTCATGTTGATTTAAAAGGTCATTTAAAGGGATTATATATAACTGTAATAACTTTTTATTTGGCAAGAACAGTGATGCGCACTTTTGGATTTTTCTTTCAAGATATTTCTTAGGAGATACCATGAACACACACATGATTGGAATTTTATCTCAAGGTATCTCCTAGGAGATACCTTGAAGGGCCTTGTAATACCTTCCATGTTGATTACAAAGGTATTTTTTAAGGGATTAGATATAACCATGACAACTTTTATTTAGCAAGAACACTCATGTACAATGTTGGAAATTTCTTTCAATATATCTCCTAGGAGATACCCTGAACATGCACATGATTAGAATTTTCTTTCAAGGTATCTCCTAGGAGATACCTAGATGGGCCTTAGAATAACTTCCATGTTTATTTCAAATGTCCTTGCAAGGGATTAGATATAACCATGACACCATTTTATTAAGTAAGAATATTGATGCACACTATTGGAGTTTTCTTTCAAGATATCTCCTAGGCGATACCTAAAACATGCACATGATTGAAATTTTATTTCAAGTTATCTCTTAGGAGATACCTTAAAGGGCCTTGGAATACCTTCCACATTTATATTTCAAAGGCCCTTGTAAGGGATTAGATATAACCATGAAAACTTTTTATTTGGAAAGAACACTGATGCACACTATTGGAATTTTCTATCTTAGGAGATGACTTGAACATGCACACAATTGAAATTTTTTTTCAAGGTATATCCTAAGAGATACCTCAAGGGGCCTTGGAATACCTTTCATGTTGATTGAAAAGGTGTTTTATATAAATGTGGTACCTTTTATTTTGTAAAAACCTTGATGCTACCTTTGATTGATGCAAGAACAATGCATGGCACTCCTACAACTAACTAAAATTATAAGTCCCCACCCAAGAGCTATACACAAATAGAAAGATGCCATATGGCATAGTACAAAAAAGTCATCACACTAAGCTAAATTTTTAGATCCCCTAAGACAATTAGAATGTGCCACACATTAAAATGAATCAAACTTTATCTTTAAAGATAAAATTGATGGAAAATCAAAGGCAAATCATTATTAAATCATTCTAATGTTAATCCATATATGAATTAGATATGAGCAGTCTGATTTTGACTAGGTGTTATCTTGACTAGGTGTTATCTAGGTTTCTAGTATAAATCAAAGGAGATCGATTGGTCTTTGTTTTTACAAGGGAACTTTCTTTTCTGCCCTGCCTTACTCCCTCCTTTTGAATTTTTTTAACATGAATCATTTTATATTAATGCTCATTATGTATATCCATTTGTTTGTTTAATAGTTTGGGATTATATTGGAAAATACAAAGTAATTTACATCATAACAAATTCACGTAGATTATGTTACTACCATATTCTTGGTGTCCCTACAATAGGTTTATTTGTAGACTAGAAGGTGGTAAGTTGTAACCATATAATCTCTCCAGTAAAACTCAATGAATCCCCAAGGTGTCACTACCATATTCCTATTGTCCCTATAATCTGATAAATGATATTCTATTGTTTACATTACATCTTTGACACAAATTCACATCAATAGTCTTAAAGGACCTAAGGATGAATCTAAATATTCTCAACCTACTATTTTTTGTCATGTAATTTTAGGTATTATTACTCTTCAAAATACTAAGGTGGTTGGGTTTCTCAATAAATAGAAGTTGACTATATTTATTTACTCTAAGAATACACATAAATTCATCAAAAATAAGTTGGCTAATCAATTGAACTATTTCATTGACCCAGCTCCAAAAATTCAAATCCTAATTATAGGTGGGGGTATAGCCAATTTCTCTAGTAAATACCATAGTATAAATCTATGGGATATTATCTTATGTTTTCTATTATCATTAATTGGGCTAACCTTTTTTTTGGATTTTAATGACTCAACACTTTATGTATAATTAAGATTAATTTTGAGTAACTATTCATGTTCATTTATTTAGAAGGAATGACATTCGAACTGCATGGTTTATTGGCTAAATATACATAATTTGTTAGTTTTCACCAGATGATTAAGATGATCAAGAAATGTGTAGAGTAATTATTGTGTGAATATTTTCCATAGAATTTAAACCATACAAGGAGTCTACCCATATTGAATTATAACTGGTGGATTCTACCCATATTGAATTATAACTTGACTCCTTTGACCTCTTTTCCTTTTGGAAGGTTAGCTAACTCCCAAGTCTAATTTCTCTCTATGGTAGAAAAAATAGAATGTGTAGGCCTAGGTGGGCAGTAACCAACAAGACTAAGTAAAACAAAATATTGAGACTATGGAGATAGTCCAAACCAAACAATAGTGCTAGAAATTCTCTAAATAAACATGCAAAAAGAGATGAAATATAGGAGGGAAGAGTTATAGCAATAAAACATGGAATTTGCATATATTAAATTCACCTAAAATACTTTACAACTTGTTTACAATGCATAAACTTGTATAGTTATAGATATTCAAAATACTCACAATAGAAAACTTGGATAGCTATATTTATTCATAAAACTCACAATAGCAGAATTTCCATTTTTTATGTCAAGCTTCAAATTTTCCATGTTGGGCTTCAAATTTTCTATGTTAGGCTTCAAATTTTCCATGTTGGGCTTCAAATTTTCTATGCTAAGCTTCAAATTTTCCATGATAGTCTTCAAAATCTAATTTTCATCATCAAAATTTTTACCATCCAAATTTATAATAGAGAAATCTCCATATCCACAATGATGTCATGACTGTTGTCACAATTTCCTTAAAATTAAGACTTTCATATGTGAAAAAATATACTTCCTAAAAGAGTAATTACTGAATATAAAATACAATCCCTAAAAAGAATAAACTAACCATTATTCTCGTGGAGTGAAGGTTCATTACATCCAAAATAACCCTACCTTTATGGTAGGGTGATCTTCACATGTATTTTGATATTGATCCCTGAATAAGCCAAATTTAATTCAAACTCAACTGTCATTTTATTTGATGTTTTGGTGTTTATAATTAGATAATAAAACTAATGTCGAAACATGTTAAATAGTTTTCAGTCTATTTATATGTAAAAATATAGGTCACTCCTAAATGATGACATTTTAGTCAAGAATGAACCCTTTATTAAATTCTAAAATGTACCATCATTGGCACCTTGACACAATATGAATCATTCAAATGTCACCATTTTCATCTCTATCACATTAATTTAACATGATATTGACATTGACCTAAGCACAAGATTAATTGCTCAAATAATACCATTTTAATCTCACATTAATTTCAAATGCTCAGAGAGTACTTAAACAAGGATTTATTTATTATGATGTAACTATTGGAGATTTTTTCCACTGAATGAAGCTACTCGAATAGGATTTTGACAATCAATGGGAATATAAAATATATTAATTATCTTAAAGTATTAATTTCTATGAACATGTAAATCATGTCAAGTGAATCTCACCATATCTAATTTAATCTCATGCATTAAACATATATATTTAATTACTAATCAATGCTATAATTACTCTATTTAAATTATCTAGTCTTTAATCTCACCATATTCCAAGTCGAAATAGCATTGAGATATCAATGGGTCATTATTTTAGACATCATGTTATATTATCTTATGTTTTCTATTATTATGGATGGGGCTAACATTTTTTTGGATTGTTATGGTTCACCACTTTATGCACAATTGAGATGAATTTTGAGTAAACTATTCATGCTCATTAATTTATAAGAAAGGACATTTGAAATACAAGGTTTATTAGCTAAATATACACAACTGGTTAGTTTTCACCAAATGATGAAGATGATCAAAAAAGGTACAAAGTAATTATTGTGTAGCTATTTCTCATAGAATTTAAACCAAACAAGGAGTCTACCCAGATTGAATTACAACTAGGCCTAGAGTCTAACCATTTTTGTTTTATACATCCACTTGATTCTTTTGACATCTATTCCTTTTATAATAGGCTTTATAGCAAGGTTCACTGTTGCCTAGGCCAACCCAAGGCCTCCCTGAGCTTGACACACATTCTTAAAAATTGTACTATTTTTTATTAAAATTGATTGAAGTATATATAGGTAGAGTATTTGGAATTATATTTATTATATTTTTTTATAACATTTTAGTGTTACAATTAAAAAACCATGTTTGCCTGAATAATAGTCATGTGTGTGATCTTTCAAAAAAAGGCTCACTGACATCACAGTTGGATACACTCCAGTAGGGCCAAAAATATTATAATAATCTGAATCTTAGTGATTTCATAACATAAAGTGCTAAACAATGAATAAAAGGGATAAACCAACACAAACAAATCACACATTTTAGATAGAGTAAAAAAATATTGAACACTATTAAGATTAAATACCTAAAAATAAGGATCTACAAAAATAACAGTAAGAAATATGGTCAACACTTTAAACACTCTACAACCTGCTCTATTCCAATCTATCAGCACTCTATAGTATATATTTGAAAAAAAAATAAAAAAAATATGTAGGAATAGTAATATATCTAGTCAAACATGTTTGGTAGTTTTTGTTCCTCTTAAAAATGTGTGAAAATTATATGGACTCCATTTTTAAATGTAATTTTGAATTTCAAATTCATTGGGGACTCCCACTTATTTCTAAATGCAAATTTACCTCGAGAGTAGTAAATTTGAAGTGAAGGCAAGTGATATATTTCATATATTAAAATGATATTTATATATTATATTAAAATATATAATATTTATTTAAAATATATACTAAAAATATATATTATATATAATGTAATCAAAGGTCAAGTAAATCTCCACATCCTCCTTGGAAATGCCTCTTCGAGCTACCATCGCTATGAATTTCATTAAATTACCCATTAGTGGATTGAAATTCGGCTCCCAAATTGAATTATCCTTACACAAAAAATAATTCAACTTTCCTTGGCTTAATTACAATGATCGTAGGGTCAAATTAGGTCTCTCACAGTTGCTAGTGCTTTTTTGAAGGTTTATGCAAAACTCTAATGGTGGAAATGAGTCCAAATTATGAGTTTCATGCTTTATATTTTGTTTATATCAAGAATTTATACCTTTGTCTTTTATGGGTCCACAAAATCTTCAAATCTATCATGTCTTCCTTATGTGGTGTCATTATGGCATCTCCATGGCATCTAGCTCATTCATATTTAAAAGTGATAGTTGCCCTTTGAAAAAATCCTCTTTGCCTCACACCATCAGATTTCTTTGAATGAATCAATGTGGATCATTGATCTCAATTAAAGGGATCAAATGCCATTAGTTATCTTGTGATACTCCTCATAATTGTGACACTTGTCACTACCGTATTTATTCTAGCTTTGTTGAAAAGTCCACCTACATCTCACATCATTGGATCTTCCTTACCTAGATGAATGTACTATGTTTGATTTTTATCTAATTGATTATGTACTTTGTTTCATGTACCATTGATCAAATTATGTACACTTAGTTGTGTACCTTTTATTTCTTAGAAGATTCTCAAGCTTTAATTCATAGCCCATTGTTTTGACACTTTTTGTTTCCATGTTTGCTCTAATTTCTTTTAACTTTTCAACTTTGATCACACCCCATATAGTTAGTCATCATATTTCTTGCAACAGGGATTAAAACCATATCATCTATCTAATTAGGTAGGGATGCCATGGAGGGGGATATTGCTCATATTTTTAATGAGTAGGTGGCCCCATAAAAAATGAAATGTATGGTATAAGGAAAATTTAGAATATTTTCCTATGGAAGATCCATGGTTTTGACACTTTTTGTTTTCATGTTTGCTCTGATTTCTTTTGAATTTTCAACTTTGATCATGCCCCATACAAATTAGTCATCATATTTTTTTCAATAGGGATTAAAACCATATCATCTATCTAATTAGGTAGGGATCCCATGGAGGGGGATGTTGCTCCTATTTTTAATGAGAAGGTGGCCCCATAAAAAATGAAATGTATGGTATAAGGAAAATTTAGAATCTTTTCCATGTTTGCTCTGATTTATTTAGACTTTTCAACTTTGATCACACCCTCTACAGTTAGTCATCATATTTCTTACAACAAGGATTAAAATCATATCATCTATCTAATTAGGTAGGGATCCCATGGAGGGGGATGTTGCTCCCATTTTTAATGAGTAGGTGGCCCCATAAAAAATGAAATGTATGGTATAAGGAAAATTTATAATCTTTTCCTAAAAGTGAGGAGCTAACTTTATTTTAGGGAGGAAGTTTAAGGAGGTGAAAAAAAGTGGGGGCTAGAGTTCTCCATATGTGCTTATATTTTTTAGGAAGATGTTCTATGAGTTGTAAATATATGAATTGATAAAATTTATGTAAACTTTAATTATAAATAAAAATATAATAATTTTAAATATTATCTCCTATAAAATAGTAGCATACACTCAAAAAATTTATTCCATGAGACCACTTTCGCTATATATACTCCAAAATTCCCTCTGTACTACCCACTAAGAAAACTTAGGATCCCCCTCCCATGGGACCACTTCCTTAGAAACACTACCATAATTGGTTTACAATAAATCCTCCTCATCTAATTGAAGTTCTAGTGCATAGAGCAGCACAAGATATACATTAGTGTGCTTGAGTAGCAGTGTTAGTTGGACCATCTCCATGTTCACTCTCATAAGCATCAATATGTTACAAGAGGGTGTCATTAAGTGCATTAAGGGCATGTAAACTATCAATCTCTATAACATCCTTCACTATGGAGGGCATTGTCTCATGCTAAAGTGGTTATTTGATAGATATTCTCATAGGTTGATTAGGCAAATGATATGCACCCAACCGATCTTGTCAAAAGCCTTTTTATTGGCCTTAAAATTCTTATTAATAAAATTAATAAAGAATTTCATTCAGGATATTAAACTTGCATTAAATTTTCCTCAAAAAATATGAAGGAACCTCATTGTTTTTATAAGGTGGGAAATCATAACCATCCACCATTAGTCCCAAAAATTCTTTCTCATTAATGAATGGTGGTAGTAGTGGATTGGGAAATGTTTGAATTACATTAGAAGTGGCACATCAGTTTTTGGATTACTGAATAATGAGAATTTTTTTTATCTCTCAAAGTAACCTCTAACAATTTGACATTATCATACTCTAGGAATTACATCTCTCTCTATAATATTCCCATCTATCAATTTGACATATTACAATTTAATCAAATTCACCTAAAATAAGGTAGGGGTCCCATGCTAGGGGATTGATGATTATTTTTAAGGGTGTGCTAATGAGAAATTATAGGATTCTTTTTCCTAATTTTTAGCCTTACATTCTTTAAAAATTTGTATAATATACATTGCTCAAAAAAATTATGAGTATTTTACTTAAAAAATTATTTGAAAATAAATAAATTAAAATATGATTGGATACAAAACTATAATTAAAAATAAAGAATTCATATTATATGAATTAACGAGTTTCTAATATTTGTTAGGATCTCTGCTCCTTGTATAAGCAACTAAACATGGAATTTAACCAGAAGTAAAATGTAACTAGAATTTAGAAACAACACAAAATATGAGAGACAATACAATCTTGTATTAACACTCTTCCAGAAGGAAATACAATGAATAAATCACACTCTTCCCAGACCTCTTGGGCATACCAGTAATTCTCCCTCAAGAGTTCTCTCTCTCAATTACAAACCAATCAACTCAAACACAGAGTTGTTGTTTCAACCAGTTAGTAACAATACTACAAGTACCATTGAGTACACCACGTACTCCAAGTAGATCTCCCTGATCTTGCTCCTTGTTGTGTTACAGATCTCCTTTGACCTTGCACACACACACACCTAATGATAAACCAACCTTACTTACCATGTAGATCTCCCTGATCTTGCACACCTACAGATCAACCTGGTTTTGTACACTTACAAACCTAGATCTTACACTCGAGAAGAACCCTTGTCCTTGCCTTTCCAAGTCCTTATGATTCTCCAAATTACAATACAACCACATGGGTGTCTTAAATAGATCCCATACAAAAAATAATTAGACTTTCCAATTACAATAATTAGATACATAGACTCAAGACTAAAATTAGTCTTTACATGCAAACTGGTCGTCCATCAAACTAACTATTCATGTAACTAATAGTTTTGGAATGCATATGCAACTGACGTCAGTCCCTGTCTATTTGGAGATGACCAATGTCAGCTGATGAATGACTGATGTTCACAACTTCCAGTCTACCCCTGACCAATGCTAGTTACTGTGACATTCAGCAACCTCCTCCATGTTTGCATCAGTGAAGCTTTTAGCTCCACAAACTAACAATCTCCCACTTGGAGATAAATAGCTACACCTGTACCTGTACAATGTCTAATTTTGTTTCCTGGCTTGTATCCCTCTTCAAGTTCAATCTTGAATACCAACCACCACAAATCCTATGGTGCTTCTCTTATCATCCAAGTAACCTGCCATATCTGAATCTACATACCCATGTAGAGAAGTGCCTGACCCTGCATAGCATGAATCCCTGCTATTGGTCCCTCTCAAATACCTGAGAATCCACTAAACTACTTTCAGTGCTCCTTTCCTGAATTGGCCACAAACTTGCTAACAACTCCCACTGCTTGGGTAATATCAAGTCTAGTACTCATGTACTCAACCTCATCATGTGATTTGGGACACTGTTATGTGAACTATCCATCCATAGGTGTGTTAACCGATTTTGCATCCTGCATATTAAACCTCTCCACTACCTTATTCACACAATCATCCTAAGACAACATTAACCTGTGATCTTCCTTGTCTCTAGAAATACTCATGCCAAGGATTTTTGCTCCTCCTAAATCCTTCTTGGCACACCTCTTAACTAATTTTACCCTTAGCTCAGCAAATCCCTACATGTATGAACTTGTAACAAGCATATCATCCACATACAGTAATAAGATAATATCGTGACCATTATCCAACCTAGTAAAATAAACACAATGGTTACATTAACATTAACTAAAGCCATGCTTTGTCATACCCCTGTTAAACCTATACCATTGTCCTCGAGCTTGCTCAAGACCATATACCCTGGCCTTCTATCTCACGTGTCCATTCTCTCCTTTCTTTAACCTGGGAATCCATTCATCTTTCAGTGCTTTCATTCTAGCTGGCAACTCTACCAAATCTCCCATTTGGTTCTTTCCCAAGGAATCAATCTCCTCATTCATACCATGCTCTCACTATTTCCTGGATTCTACTTGCATTGCCTCTTCAAAACTTCCTGGTTCTTAACCATTAGTGAACAACAAGTTCAAGTAGTATAAATAAGGGTAATAATGAATTTGAGGCTTACTTACCCTTTGAGTACTCCATATGGGCGTTTAGGACTCCTTGACAGCGTGTTGTCTGCCCAAAATCTATTCTCTGGTTGACCCTATTCTACACCTGACTGATGTTGATTCCTCCTGATCACCAACACTGGTTCCCTGACCAACGTTAGTGTCCACCTAGTCACTGATGTTGGTTCCCTGACTGACATCGATCTCCACCTGCCTGACACCACTGACTCTGGTCTGCACATGACCAACGTCGGTACCTACCTATTCGACGTTAGTTCTCACTTGATTGACATTGGTAACTATGTTTTCCTGTGAGTGATGATTTTTACCCGTGAGCTCACTTTGGATCATATCCTTATCCAAACTACCCTACTTATAATTATTCAACCCCTTGAGCTGATCTCTATCCATCATCTCCTCCATGAAAACCAAGGCTTTCCAGTTCTTAAGTTTGTCAAAGACATTAGACTTTCTCCTAAGAACATGCATCCCCTTCTTATTCATGTGACCAACCCTACAGAGCCACATCTTCACATCTACATCTGAAGTAGATAAACTAGAAGGAGAATCAGTAATACAAGTAGATAGATAAAGAGTACCTACTTTCTTACCACATGCTAATTCATTTGCACCCTTGGAAACTTTCCAAGATTCCACTATGAGAGTAATTGTGCAACCCTCATCACCCAACTTTCCTACAAAAATTAGACTCCTCTTCAGGACTGGGACATGCATGACATCCTTCAACACCCATGTGTTGCCCGTCTGCAATTTTAGCTGCACTTCCCCTTTGCCAATAATTTGACAAGGCTCACCAACCCCTAAATAAATCTTTCCAAAGTTTCCATCGACATAATCATGGAAAAATACTCTATTTGGGGTTGAATGGAAAGAGGCAACAAAATCTAAAACCCAAGATTCTACTTTATCCAAGGAACATACAAGAGCATCATGTGCAACAATACCTACAACATCTGCTTCTTCATTTCCTTTATGCTAATCTTCTACCAACCAACAATCTTTCTTTATCTGCCCTTTCTTTTCATAATTCAGTAATTGATCATTCTTGCCATTGAATTCTTCCATTCGTAGTGTACTTTCTTTTGCCATTGATTTAATCCCACTCAATCAAAAACCCCTGAGAGTGACATGTAATCAACAAACACTTAACACGCTCTGACCACCTATTAGTGTACCTAACCAAGCTCTAATACCAATTGACAGTGGTACCCCTTAGTGATCCTAGCTCTGATACCAACTATCAATGGTATCACTTGGTGATCTTAGCTCTGATACCAATTGTCAGTGGTATCACCTAGCTCTGATATTAATTATCAGGATCCCTGCTCCTCAAGAGCACAATTGATTACCTTGTGTAAGCAACTAAACATGGAATTTAACCAGAAGTAAAATGTAACCAAAATTCAAAAATAGCACAGAATATGAGAGACAATACAATCATGTATTAACACTCTTTCAAAAGAAAATACAATGAAGAAATCACACTCTTCCCATACCTCTTAGGCATACCAGTAATTCTCCCTCAAAAGTTCTCTCTCTCAATTACAAACCAATCAACTCAAACACAGAGTTGTTGTTTCAACCAGTCAGTAACAATACTGCTAGTACCACCGAGTACACCACGTACTCCAAGTAGATCTCTCTGATCTTGCTCCTTGTTGTGTTGTAGATCTCCTTTGACCTTACTACCCCATAGATTTCTTTTGACCTTACACACACACAACTGTAGATCAACCAACCTTACTTACCATGTAGATCTCCCTAATTTTTCACACCTGCAGATCAACCTGGTTTTCCACACATGCAAACCTAGATATTACACTCGGGAAGAACCCTTGTCATTGCCTTTCTAAGTCCTTATGATTCTCAAAATTACAATACATCCCCATGGGTCTCTTAAATAGATCTAATACAAACAATAATTAGACTTTCCAATTACAATAATTATAAATGTAGACTCAAGACTAAAATTAGTCTTTACATGCAAACTGGTTATTCATCAAACTAACAGTTTTAGAATGCACAGGTGACTGACGTCCATCCCTATCTATCTAGAGATGATCGATGTTAGCCGATGAATGACCGATGTCGATAGCTTCTGGTCTACCCCTGATTGATGCCCGTTGGCCTAACCAACGTCGGTTACTATGACACTCAGCAACCTCCTCCATGTTTGAATCAGTGAAGCTTTTAGCTCCATAACCTAACAATCTCCCACTTGGAGATAAATAGCTGCACCTATACATGTACCTATACAACATCTAATTTTGTTTCCTAGCTTATATCCCTCTTCAAGTTCAATCTTGAAGACCAACCACCACAAATCCTGTGGTGCTTCTCTTGTCATCCAAGTAACCTACCATATCTGAATCTACATACCCATGTAGAGAAGTGCCTGACCCTGCATAGCATGAATCCCTACTTTTGGTCCCTCTCAGATACCTGAGAATCCACTAAACTACTTTCCAGTGCTCCTTTCCTGAATTGACCACAAACTTGCTGACAACTCCCACTGCTTGGGTAATATCAGGTCTAGTACTCATGTACTCAACCTCATCATGTGATTTGGGACACTATTCTGTGAACTATCCATCCATAGGTGTGTTAACCGGTTCTGCATCCTACATATTAAACCTCTCCACTACCTTATTCACACAATCATCCTGAGACAACATCAACCTGTGATCTTCCCTGTCTCTAGAAATACTCATGCCAAGGATTTTTTCTCCTAAATCCTTCCTGGCACACCTCTGAACTAATTTTACCCTTAGCTCAGCAAATCCCTACATGTATGAACCTGCAACAAGCATATCATCCACAAACAATAACAAGATAATGTCACGATCATTATCCAACCTGTTAAAATAAACACAATGGTTACATTGACATTGACTAAAGCCATGTTTTGTCATACCCCTGTCAAACCTGTACCACTATCCTGGAGCTTGCTCAAGACCATATACCCTGGCCTTCTGTCTCACGTGTCCATTCTCTCCTTTCTTTAACTTGGGAATCCATTCATCTTTCAGTTCTTTCATTCCAGCTGGCAACTCTACCAAATCTCTTGTTTGGTTCTTTCCTAAGGAATCAATCTCCTCATTCATGCCATGCTCCCACTGTTTCCTAGATTCTACCTGCATTGCCTCTTCAAAACTTTGGTTCTTGACCATCAGTTAGCAACAAGTTCAAGTAATATAAAGAAGGGGAAT
Source organism: Torreya grandis (assembly GCA_037957365.1). Classification (NCBI taxonomy): domain Eukaryota; kingdom Viridiplantae; phylum Streptophyta; class Pinopsida; order Cupressales; family Taxaceae; genus Torreya; species Torreya grandis. The sequence continues at coordinate 897,858 of JARHVA010001952.1, forward strand.
AATGAATTTGAGGCTTACCTTTTTAGTCCTCCATATGGGCATTTAAGACTCCTTAACGGTGTGCTGTCCACCCAAAATCCATTCTCTGGTCGACCCTAGTCTACACCCGACTTATGTCAATTCCTCCTGATCACCAACTCTAGTTTCCTAACCAACATTAGTGTCCACCTGGTCATCGACATCAGTTCCCTAACCGACGTTGGTCTCCACTTGCCCGACACCATCGACTCTGGTCTACACATGGCTGACATTGGTACCTACCTATTTAACATCGGTTCTCACCTGACCAATGTCGGTAACTGTGTTTTCCTGTGAGTGATGAGTTTTACCCATGAGCTCACTTTGGATCATATCCTTGTCCAAACTACCTTGCTCAAAATTATTCAGCCCCTTGAGCTGATCTCTGTCCATCATCTCCTCCATGAAAACCAAGGCTTTCCAGTTCTTAAGTTTGTCAAAGACATCAGACTTCCTCTTAAGAACATGCATCCCCTTCTTATTCATGTGACCAAGCCTACAGATCCACATCTTCGCATCTACATCTAAAGTAGATAAACTAGAAGGAGAATCAGTAATATAAGTAGATAGATAAAGAGTACCTACTTTCTTACCACATGCTAATTCAAGTGCACCCTTGAAAACTTTCCAAGATTCCACTGTGAGAGTAATTGTGCAACCCTCATCACCCAACTTTCCTATAGAAATTAGACTCCTCTTCAGGACTGGGACATGCACAACATCCTTTAACACCCATGTGTTGTTTATCTGTAATTTCAGCTGCACTTCCCCTTTGCCAACAATTTGACAATGCTCACCAACCCCTAAATAAATCTTTCCAAAGTCTCCATGGACATGATCATGGAAAATACTCTGTTTGGGGTTACATGGAAAGAGGCAACAGAATCTAAAACCCAAGATTCTACTTTATCCAAGGAACATATAAGAGCATCTTGTGTAACAATACCTGCAACATCTACTTCTTCATTTCCTTCATGCTGATCTTCTACCAACCAACAATCTTTCTTTACTTGCCCTTTCTTTCCATAATTCAGTAATTGATCATTCTTGCCATAGAATTCCTCCATTCTTAGTGTACTTTATTTTGCCATTACTTTACTCCCACTCAATCAAAAACCCCTAAGAGTGACCTGTAATCAACAAACACTTAATACGCTTTGACCACCTATTAGTGTACCTAACCAAGATCTGATACCAATTGATAGTGGTACCCCTTGGTGATCCTAGCTCTAATACCAACTGTCAATGGTATCACTTGGTGATCTTAGCTCTGATACCAATTGTCAATGGTATCACCTAGATCTGATACCAGTTGTCGAGATCCCTGCTCCTCAAGAGCACAATTGATTACCTTGTATAAGCAACGAAACACAAAATTTAACCAGAAGTAAAATGTAACTAGAATTCAAAAATAGCATAGAATATGAGAGACAATACAATCTTGTATTAACACTCTTCTAGAAGGAAATACAATGAATAAATCACACTCTTCCCACACCTCTTGGGCATACCAATAATTCTCCCTCAAGAGTTCTCTCTCTCAATTACAAACCAATCAACTCAAATAGAGAGTTGTTTCAACCAATCAGTAACAATACTACAAGTACCACTAAGTACACCACGTAATCTAAGTAGATCTCCCTGATCTTGCTCCTTGTTGTGTTGTAGATCTCCTTTGACCTTGCTACCCCACATATCTCCTTTGACCTTGCACACACACACACCTGTAGATCAACTGACCTTACTTACCATGTAGATATCCCTAATCTTACACACCTGCAGATCAACCTGGTTTTGCACACCTGCAAACCTAGATCTTACACTCGGTAAGAACCCTTGTCCTTGCCTTTCTAAGTCCTTATGATTATCCAAATTACAATATAGCCCGATGGGTCTCTTAAATAGATCCCATACAAACAATAATTAGACTTTCCAATTACAATAATTAGAAACACAGACTCAATACTAAAATTAGTCTTTACATGCAAACTAGCCATTCATCAAACTAACTATTCATGTAACTAATAGTTTTGGAATGCACAGGTGACCGACGTCGGTCCCTATCTATCTGGAGATGACCGACGTCGGCTGATGAATGACCGATGTCAGCAAATTTTGGTTTACCCCTGACTGACGCCAGTTGGCATGACCGACATCGATTACTGTGACACTCAGCAACCTCCTCCATGTTTGCATCAGTGAATCTTTTAGCTCCACAACCTAACAATATTATATTCCAAAAACTACATCTAACTGTAGGTGCATAATTACATGCATCTTAGTAACTATGCATTACAAAAAACCACCAATAATTTCATGGTATACACGAGTCAAAAATGCCAACCAATCTTATCCATATAAACTAATGAACACATCTCTAGCTCACTTTATGGCACATGCAATTAGAAACACCAAGAAATACATCTCATAATTATACTTCAAAATCAAAGTTACTGGTCTTAATAAACTAGAGAAATAAATCAAAGGATTTGAATGGAGAAATAAACTTATTGGGATAGATATTCATTGTAACTTTAGATTAATTTGAATTTGTTCAATAGATTAATTATGTATCACTAATTTAAATTATAGCTCAAAATAGTTGATGGTCAATAAAAATTTAATGGTTATTTTGTTAAGTCGAATAGACTGATTCCTTTGTATGATTTGTATATAATTTAAAAAAATTTAGACTATTTTTAACCAAGTTCAAAGGGATACAAAATTAATCATTCACATTACTTGAAATTAATTAATTTTCCATCTCTTTTACTACCAACTGTCTCATGCCAAGTGTCATCTACAACATTAAATTTAATGATTATGATACATGATTTCAACTTCATGATATGTGATTGAAACTTTTAATTTAATTCCTCCTAAATATTAATTTCTGATAAATTTTATCTTCAAATTAATCTACCTCATCTACTATGCACATGGTGAAGCACTGCAGAGTTTTAAATCCATACTTATAATTAAAATTTTGACCCCATAATGTTAAATGAAGTAGAAGCACAACCCATTTATTTATGAAATTAAATGCACCTTAGGATTATGCATGTGACAAGTATTAAAAATTCAAACCTTGACCAAAGATTTAAAGCTTGAGCATGTTGTTAAGATCTATGATATGCATGACCTTAACACAGTTGATCAAACAATGTATGCAATGTTGAATATGGAGCTCCATAGGGGTGACAAGTGTCACAGTCATGGGATCCCAGTAAAAAGATCAAATGATGCATAGGACAAGTGTCTTTGAGTAATATAAAATACTGTGTTGGTCTATACAAGGCCAATTTGGGTATCGACTTCCTACATAGACAAAATAAGTCATTTTCTATGCTCTAGGATCTATTTAGAAAATTCTATCTTGATTTAGATTTCTCAATTTTCCATAGAATGTGCCTCCCAAAAATACAATTACCACAACATCCAAGATTAGAATGAATTTTTGTGTCAAATTATAACTATAATATCCATAGGTTTGTACTTTGTAATATAGTCAATGAAATTATGTCAAGATCAAACAGAATTAAACAAATGTTCTTTCAACCTATTACTACAAACCCATACACAAGATCATACCTATGTGCATGATTGTAAATGATTCTATTATTTTTCTTCACTGTGAGAAGTTAGTAATGGTGAAAATCTTTCATCAAATACATAATAAATAGTTTTATCTTATCTTCATTATACTAAGTATCTTACCTCTCATGTGAATCATGTCATTCTTCATGATATCTTTGAAGTCCTTGAATGCACAATATCCTTGCCTTTATTGATAGGTTTTAAAAATTAACATATAATCCAATTTCATACATATACAGGTTTAGAGAACTTTATTCACTTCTAATAATTTTTTATCATGTGTGTCATTGTCCTTGATAATTAATTGAGAATCCAACCTAACAATTATTTTCTATATTTTATATTTTGGTTGATTCCCAAAAAAATAATCTTTAGCAAGCTTTCTTAGGCAATATTCTTGACAATGTTCATGACGGTGTTGTTTCTTGCACAACCTATCCCAATTACTGCATGTATTTGAATACAAAAATATTATGATATATATTATATGTCAATTATATTTATTTAATAACTAATATAATTTGTGTGTTGGGGGGTGGGAGAGAGGCGGTAAAAGGGGTTATATGAAGCAAAAGAGTATAAATCAACAATTAAACCTGCTAGTTACTCCAAACCCATGACAATTTCAAAATAAGTTCATATAAAATAATTGTGGATGTAAACCTATCAGGATCTGAATCACCATGTAATGCTTTAGTTTATGATGCCTTTCATTCTTCATGTAAAGAGATAGACTTGTAGCACGATCTCCAGTTAAAATTATAACTCCCTTGGTTTTGATCAAGGGGCATCTATATTCGATGTATAAGGAGCTCAGTTGTTGGTGATCAGGTTTTGTCTTGGTGATTGCAATGCAAAAATTTATTTTTTTATAATGGTACTAAAAAAATAGAAGTGATCAAGAAGAATTTTGGGTTTTAAAATATGATAAAAATTTGAAGTGGACATATATTCGAAATACACCATCTATTACAATTTGCATGCCTACTATGATATCACCATCACTTATTTCTCCTAATAATTAATGATGTGACATCTTCAAAACATGTAGATGCAACTCCACTTATTATGCAAGAGCCTAATATTAATTATTTCTAAATCATTACCATCAGTTCTAAAGTTCCATGTTGATAATTTTACTTCTATTTCCACATCTAAAATTTATAAAACTTTCATTTTACTATGGACTTGTAGTGGATTATTAAACATTTTCTAATTTTGATGATCCCTTAGATGTAATCCAAAACCCATGGTAGGAGACCTATCAAGTGTAATTTGTTGTGACAAGTCTATTGCTATTTTATTAGAATGAAATTGTCTAAATTATAAAAATCTACATATAGATACAATCTATAAATGGAAAGTCTATATATATAAATACTATATATAGACTTATTAAAGTGTTCTAAGGTACACTTCTTATTCCCTCACATAACCATAATTTAGATAAGCACACATAATTCTTCCCCAAGAGATCTTTGAGTTAGTGGGTATGATTTTGTGTCACTTATTTTAATTACCATTTTGAGGTCGAATTCATCTCTAAATATTAGTTTGTAAGTTCAAGAAAAGTGACTCATCCTCACATGTATTTGAATTGGTGAATTAAAGTATCTCAAAGGTATTCTTGGAGGGGTTAAAAAATAAGGAGTTAAATCTCTATTAAATAATTTGCTTATGTTGCATCTTCAAAAATGTGGATAAAACTCCACTTGTTATGAAAGAGCCCATTATTTCTAAACCATTAGCATAATCTCTATGTCAAAATTACAACTCCCTTGGTTTCAATCAGGGGCATCTATATTCGCTAGATAATGATCATAGTTGTGGGTGATCAGGATTTGTCTTGATGATTACAATGGAGAAATTGCTTTTGTTAAAATGGCACTAAAAATATTTTAAGTGACCAAGAAGAATTTTGGGTTTAGAAATATGATAAAAATTTAAAGTGGAAATATATGTTTAAAATACACCATCTATTCCAATGTGCATGCCTACTACTATACCACCACCACTTGTTTCTCTTAATAATTAATAATGCTACATCTTCAAAAAATGTGAATGAAACTCCACTTATTATGCAAGATCCTAATATTAATTATTTTTAAATCATTACCATTGGTTCCAAAGTTCCATGATGATAATTTTACTTCTATTTCCATATTTAATATTCTATAATTTTTATTATACTATGGTCTTGTAGTGAATTATTGAATATTTTCTAATTTTGATGATCCCTTGGATGTGATCTAAAACCCATAGTAGGAGACCCATCAAGTGTAATTTGTTACGACGAGTCTATTGTTATTTTATTGGAATGAAATTCCCTAAATTATATAAAACTATATTTATATACAATTTATAGATGGAAAGTCTATATATATAAATACTATATATAGACTTATTAAATTGTTCTGAGGTAGACTACTTATGTCCTCATGTAACTATAATTTAGATAAGCACACACAATCCTTTCCCAAAAAGTCTTTGAGTTACTAGGTATGATTTGTGTCACTTATTTTAATTACTATTTTGGGGTCAAATTCATCTCTAAATATTAGTTTGTAAATTCAAGAAAGGTGGCTTGCCTTCATAGGTAATTGAATTAGTTAATTAAATTATTTCAAAGGTATTCCTTGGGGGGCCTAAAAATTAAGGATCCGTATCCATATTAGACAATTTACTTATGTTTCATCTTCAAAAAATGTGGATGAAACTCCACTTATAATGCAAGAGCCTATTATTTATAAAACATTAACATAAGCATAATATCTACATCAAAATTACAACTCATTTGGTTTTGACTGGGGGCATCGGTATTTGCTAGATAAGGAGCATAGTTTTTGGTGGTTAGGTTTTATCTTGGTGATTTCAATGGATAAATTTATTTTATTACAATGGTGCCAAAAAAATAGGAAGCAACCAAGAAGAATTTTAGGTATATAAATATGATAAAAATTTAAAGTGGGCATATATGTTCGAAAGACACCATCTATTCCAATGTATATGCCTGCTATTATACCACCACCACTTATTTTTTTTAATAATTAATAATGTTACATTTTCAAAAAATGTGGATGAAACTCCACTTATTATGCAAGAGCCTAATATTAATTATTTTTAAATCATTACCATCGGTTCTAAAGTTCCATGATGATAATTTTACTTCTATTTCTATATTTAAATTTCTATAATTTTCATTGTGCTATGGTTTTGTAGCAAATTATTGAACATTTTCTAATTCTAATAATCCCTTAGATGTGATCCAAAATCCATGGGAGGAGACCCATCAAATGTAATTTGATGTGATGAGTCTATTGCTATTTTATTAGAATTAAATTCCCTAAATTATACAAATCTACATTTAGATACAATCTATAAATGGAAGTCTATATATATAAATACTATACAATGACTTATTAAAGTGTAATGATGTAGACTGCTTATGCCCTCACATAACCATAATTTAGATAATCATACAAAATCCTTACCCAAAAATTCTTTGAGTTACTAGGTATGATTTTGTGTCACTTATTTTAATTACCATTTTGGGGTTGAATTTGTCTCCAAATATTAGTTTTTCCAAATATTAGTTTGTAAGTTCGAGAAAGGCTACTCATCCTCATAGGTATTTGAATTGGTGAATTAAATTATCTCAAAGGTATTCTTGGGGGGTATAAAAATTGAGTCAAATCCCTATTAGATAAATTGCTTATGTTACATCTTCAAAAAATGTGGATGAAACTCCACTTATTATGCAAGAGCCTATTATTTATAAATCATTAACATAATATCTATGTTAAAATTGTAACTCCCTTGGTTTCGAACAAGGGGTACCTGTATTTTTTAGATAAAGAGCTCAATTATGGATGATCAAGTTTTGTCTTGGTGATTGCAATGGAGAATTTTTTTTTGTTATACTGGTGCTAAAAAAATAGAAGTGACCAAGAAGAATTTTGAGTTTAAAAATATGATAAAAATTTAAAGTTGACATATATGTTCGAAAGACACCATCTATTCCAATGTGCATGCCTACTATTATACCACCACTACTTATTTATCCTAATAATTAATAATGTTACATCTTCAAAAAATGTGGATGAAACTCCACTTATTATGCTAGAGCCTAATATTAATTATTTCTAAATCATTACCATCAGTTCCAAAGTTTCATGATGATAATTTTACTTCTATTTCCATATTTAAACTTATATAATTTTCATTGTACTATGGTCTTGAAGTAGATTATTGAACATGGTAGGAGACCCATCAAGAATAACTTATTACCACAAGTTTGTTGCTATTTTATTGGAATGAAATTCCTTAAATTATACAAATCTACATTTAGATAAAGTTTATAAATGGAAAGTTTATAAATGGAAAGTCTATATATAGAAATACTATATATAGACTTATCAAAGTGTTGTGAGGTAGATTGTTTATGCCCTCACATAAGCATAATTTAGATAAGCACACAAAATCATTTCCCAAGAGGTCTTTGAGTTACTGGGTATGATTTTGTTTCAATTATTTTAATTGCCATTTTGGGGTTGAATTCATCTCCAAATATTAGTTTGTAAGTTCAATAAAGTTGACTTTCCCTCACAAGTATTTGAATTAGTCAATTAAATTATCTTAAAGGTATTCCTAGGGGGGAGGCTAAAAGTTAAGGAGTCAAATCCCTATTAGATAATTTGTTTATGTTACATCTTCAAAAAATGTGGATGAAACTCCACTTATTATACAAGAGCATATTATTTCTAAATCATTAGCACAATCTCTATTTCAAAATTATAACTCCCTTGATTTCAATCAGGGGGCAACTGTATTCACTAAATAAAGATCTCAATGGTGGGTGATCAGGTTTTGCCTTGGTGATTGAAATGGAGAAATTGTTTTTGGTTGCAATGGCACTAAAAAAATTAGAAGTGACCAAGAAGAATTTCAGGTTTAGAAATATGATAAAAATTTGAAGTGGACATATATGTTCAAAAGACACCATCTATTCAATTGCATATGCCTACTATTATACCACCCCCACTTATTTCTCCTAATAATTAATAATATTTCATCTTAAAAAAATGTGGATGAAACTCTATTTATTATGCAAAAGCCTAATATTAATTATTTATAAATTATTACCATTGGTTGCAGAGTTTCATGATGATAATTTTACTTTTATTTCCATATTTAAACTTCTATAATTTTCATTGTACTATGGTTTTGAAGCAGATTATTGAACATTTTTTAATTTTAATGATCCCTTGGATGTGATCAACCTTGATTTCATGGACATTTGATTAACTCACATCCCTTTGATTTTATGACATTTGAACATGCCCCTTATTTATGGTATCCTTAGATAATTGTCTTTTGACTTGCATTTGATTGCTCGTGTATGTGTCCTTGTTTCAGCTTGTACCATTACTACTTTGACATTTTCATGATTTTTATCATACATATTAGTCCTTCATGTGATCACATTAGTTTTATGCACTTCAATGATAGATTTATCTAGACATGTTCCCTTCTATATGCTACATGGTTACATTCACAAATTATAGATTTGTCTTATACTTTTAAGGTAAAATAACTATTAGTTCTTATCTTTCCCTCACCTCAAAATGAGGGCATGTCATAGAGACATGTTTCTTCACAATTTTCATAATTTTTAGATTCAGTGGGGTCATTCTTGGAAAGCATGTTCTCCACACTTATTCAGTATTCATCATTTTCAGTTTATAGTGGGGAAATGTTTTGAAAACATGTTATCCACATTATTAATTATATTAGTTTTTATATTTCTTCATATATATTGGGGGCATGCTTTGGAATCATGTTCTCGACAATTACACAATTTTTTGAATTAGCCAAAGTACATAGTTATATGATTTAGATTTATAGTTGTCGTAAAATTTTATATATTGGTACCACTATTACACTAATGAAGTTTTCCCATTATAGGTAGGCTGAAGGCTAAAATACAATTTTTCAGTCTCAACAACACATTTTATTATTCAGAAACATTACAAATATATAAGATACATTTATTCTATAATTGGGGATGCTCTGATCCCTACAAAATCTCAATCTATTAAACTAATAACAATACAAGATTTATTATTTGCTATTAACAATATATCTAATTAATAAATTACTTTATCCAATATCGTATTGACTATATGGTAACTAAAAACCAATAGTAAATAGTTATTTATCACATATTAAAAACTAATTAACATGGAAACTCTAAATTCCTAACATTCCCTCCGTTAAAGGTCAGATGGGAAGAGGAATCACAAACACTATATACCATATTACTCTCCCACAAGATTGAAATGTGGATGTCAGGTTCACCTGAAAATGCATTCGATACATAATTTGCAAAAATTACTTAGGAGAGGGAAATATTACAAAATTCTTTTTAAACATAGGCTTTATTTGAAAAAATGACTTTCAATACTTATTTGAAGCTTTTAATAAAAAATGGACTTGAATCTTAACTCTAACACTTGACTATTATGAACCCTAATATAAATAAATGACTTCTTTAATGACCAAAAAAGATCAAAGACTTTGACACTTTTGACATAAAAATGATTCTTGACATAAGACTCTTATATCATAAAATCTTAAACTAAAATTGTGCCAAAAAATAAATTATTAAAAATTGACACACTAAAATCTAAATATAAGTAAAAGAATTTATCAAAAACATATACGACTTATTATAATTCAAAATATTATAAATAATAAAACTAATAAACAAACCATATAAAAATCTTAAATAACTCTACATGACTCAAATATAAATTTAAATATGAAATTATAAAACTGTATAATTTTTAATAAAAAAATCCTTAAAATAATTTTGACATAACTGAAATACTTCAAAAATTTAAATATTAGAAAACTAAATTAAATCTTAAAAATAACAGACTCAAATATTTTATTTCTTCAACAAATAACACTTAAAGCTATAAAATCCTGATGACAAAAAAAATTACTTATACCTAAATTTATAAATGCTTAAATACAATGAAATATAATAAAACAAGATATATAAAACATAAACTCAATTAAAAATATATCTAAAACTTGCAATCCTCATTCATCTTTGAGAGATAGGCCACAATGGCTGATAGAAAATTTTAGGTTGTGGGTTTGAAGGGATCTATTTAAAGTTGTCAAGCGAAGGATGCAATTATAGAAATTACAAGTAAGACTCAATTCACTAAGGATAAGCCATGTATAATCTAATCTCATCATTATTCTACCTCCCAATGCCTCATTTTGCATGCAGAATAGCTCTTTAAATTTTGATAATTTCTTCAAAGACTTTCTAGGTTTTCTTCCCTTTATATTCAGACTTATAATTTAATTTGAATGGTCCAATTTTTTCAAACAACAAAAAAAAATGATCATTTTCATGAGTTGTATCAAAATATTTTAATCCATTTTTTTTTTCTTTTTTTTTTTTCTTTTTTTCTTTTTTTTTATTAGCTGATCTAGAATGCCATGCTGGCAGAAATGAAATGGAGGGTAATCAAAGAAGCCATATCTAGATGATGATTTGTATTATGTGGATTCATCCTAGTCTATAGGGGATAAAATTGATGTGGAATTCTTTGAGGCAAGTTGTATCTCATGCTTCAAATGGGATCTGATTTAGAGATCCAATGAGATTCTTCAATTCAGAGATCTCTAATGTAAAATCTTCCAATTCTTTTACTGCAAGTTAATACACCTAATCAAAAACAAATAAATAGAACCTATTATAAAAAAATAATTTTTATTTTATTTTTATATTTTTTGAAAGAAGACTGTGAACAGAATGGATGCACAGAGTGTAGAAGGAGATGAGCATGATGGAAGCTTATAAGAGAAATATGTAGATGGATGGTGTCTGCAAATATCTTCAGATAGAGTCTACATTATTAAACCACTGATAGTATGCAAGAATAATGAAAGGACAAAATAATTACTATTGTATGTGGTCTGCACAGCATAGATATTGTTTATGTCATTTTGATATATATCATAGTCAATGGTAAGTACAAAGAGGTCTAGGATGGGCCTGCTCTAATACCAGATAATGAAATTTGCCCATTACATGCAAAGTCGAAGGCTCAAATAAAATTTTCCAGTCTTAATAATCCAATTAAGGAACAATACAAATATATAGGATACATTTATCATATAATTGGGGATGCTCCAATCCCTACAAAATCTCAACCTGTTAAACTAATAATAATATGAGATAATTTTTTTTCTATTAACAATATATATAAATAACAAATTGCTTTTTCCAATAATAGATTTACCATATTGACCATATGGTAACTAACAACCAATAGTAAATAGTTATTTACCACATAGTATAAAATAATTACCATGGGAACTCTAAATTCCAATCATACACACAATTTCATCATGAGACATATCTAAGGTGCATATTCTATACAACATGTGCCTAACATTTCAAAATTCAAATCAGTTTTAGATTTCAAAACTCTTTAATGGAATATAACCATAGCATGGTCTATTATGTTTTGATACCTCGATTAGAAGTTTATGAACTGTATGGAGCCAATTAACTATAGTAGTTGCTTTGTTTTTTTGTATGCTTGATGTGATAAAATCATTCAATCTTTCCAATTTTTAGGTTGGACTTGATTTTATCATCTAGCCTCAATAGATTATAAGTATCATTGGGTTGCATTATTGAGCCAATCTCAACTACCAAGTGGTAATTTACCTTTCCTACAAGCTTGGGGGCAAGGGCTTCCAGTATTTCTCTGTATATATATATATATATATATATATATATATATATATATATATATATATATATATATATATATATATATATATATATATATATATATATATATCTTTGGATATATGCACTTTATAGATTTATCTATAATTATCCTAATCTAATTTCTAGAGCCTTACAATGATACATATTTTTTAAATTAACTTGATAATAGGCAAGGTGGTTACATCAACACACATGTGTACTCTTAAACCATGTTATTTCAATATCAATCTCCAAGTAATTTCAATTTTAGATTATATGAATTGATTATACACTATAACATGCTCTTGTTTACAGGTCAGTCACTAGCAAAGCACTCAAGTTGGGCACACACAAATATAATGTGTGCATACACACCTAGGAATGCATTCTTTTCATTTAAACTAGTAATTTCATTACTAGATTATAGGGGGTAGAATTTAGACACTATTTTATGATTATATATCACCTCAATTTGTACACTTGGTAAACTGAAACCTTGGTTGTTCCTCTTAGTTATATACCTTTCTCACTTCCGCAAGTCTTTCATCTACTCTATCATGTGCCCATTGGCTTATCTCTTAGTCTGACCATTCTTATGTTGATAAAACAAACCTTATATCTTGCCTAGTATACCTAAAATATAATTATATTCCACCTTTGAAATTTTTGAGCCTATACCTATTCTCCTACTCCCTAGACATTATGTTTAGGACAGATACTAGCATTGATGTTAGTGTCATGTTTCGACAAGTGTCTAGTGCCATAAAAGTCATCAAATTTAAAAAATAAATGTATCATAATGGTTAGCCTAAGTTATTTAATATGAGTTATTATCCAAAGGTATTGATATAAATAAAAGATCAACTCTCACTCATTCCTAACCTATGAAACACCTAACAACTTCTTACCTACTCACAAGGTAACTTACTAAAAGGCATTCAATCAATTACTCAAGTGAGCAAATCTTCCCTATTTTCTTCTATTTTCATATCAGTGATAAGAATAATACATCTATAGTTATGAAGTAGTAGAGGAGAATCCCAAGAACCTTAATTACAAAGTTATAAGCTAGGTCACTATTGTAATTTTGCTTTCCACATATTTTATGATTGACACATAAGCCAGTCTATAAGTGAGAACTACATTAGTTTAAGGCCTTATTCTAGAGTATTGACTATGTAGTCAGTGCCCACTAAGCTTGACACTGTGTGCCCACTAACCCATTTTTACATAAGGTCACTATGAAAATGAAGAACTATAGTTTTGCCATTTCACGAGGAGTGACAATATTTGACCCAGATCTGAATGTAGAAAAGTGAAAGAAAAATGAAACTGAGAAGCATCCAGTTGGTCACATATTTTCCAGGTAGATATTATATACATGAAACTTGCATCGAAACCAGATAATAGCATTGATATAACCATCCTAGGTTGACATTAGTGTCTAAAACACTAGAAGTGTCATATCCAAAATATAATGACTATTTTAGAATTGTATTTTAGCCTTATTCCTATATGTTCTAGATCTAGTATATGTTAGCATCAGAACCAAATAAGTATATTAATTCCTTATCATTTCCATGCATAGCTTAGTTGTAATTTTCATATTTAGATCATCTCAATTTTATGAATTCAACATATGTTTATATTTGATGTTAGCATCCAATTGGCCTACTATAGATCTCATTATCACCCTTGTGTAATTTCACTTTTATTAAACCCTTTAATCAATTCTAGGGATAACAACAAGATCACCTAGATCATTTTAGGTTTAAACACTCACACATATATAGATGTTGTAATATCATCTCTATCAAACAAATGGTCATGTGTCCCTACCACATCCACTCTCTCCATAATCCCTTCTAGAATAAAACTATTAGACACATGTCATGTCAACAAATGTAATGTCTACTCTATGATAAATGACCAATACTCATCACCTCATCCATCAATCAAATAAACATGATCAAATACCTAATTTAATCAATAAGCATCCTACTCTATTATACACTACATTTATATATACCACCTATTTCCCCAAAAAAATATAGCATAGCTACTCTTGAATCTTCTATTCCTACACCTAGAAATAAGTGTGCCAACCTACACTAGATCCAACACTATATATACTCATATGTACATCATAATCATATGTACCTAGTATCTCCACTATGACATCTCTCTCACCTATTACAATGGGAGTCAGCTCGACTATTTAAGCTCAAGTTCATTCCCCCTCTTGAAGGTACCCTAACTGTCCATGGTAGATAAGTGATGATAGAGGAACTCCATAAACTACTCCAAACTTGTGAGTAACTCACTCCATCTGAAACTACCCATATGCACATAAAACATAGTCATCAATATAACAACTTACTCGAACTAGTCTTAGATCCACAACATCCTCTGTCCAATCCACAAATCCATGATATGGACTCCATATGATGTTACCATATGTTATTTGATCTAACACATGATGACAATCCATCATGCTTCTTTAAGTAACATGTATTTCACTTACCCACCTCTAAGCATACATCCATGGATGCTCCCATTCAACTAATGGCATCCCAACGAGCCTAATAACCATTATATGATCATATTCTCAATATTGAATAATTAATATTATTTTTTTCTTTTGTGTAGTATTTTAGTCCTATCCTAAGTCCTAATTATGTGTGCATTTATAATATTTATGAATGCACTTTATCCTGGCTTTTTGTGGTGCCACTCACCTCTCTAATCCACTTGTTAGATTTGGGAGTTACTTTCACAAGTAACTTCTCCCCCTACAAGGCACACACATCTTACCCACTTGTAATAGTATTAAGACACTTTTCACATTATAAAGTTTGCTCTTGTAACCCTTTTTCTCTCCTAGATCTATAGAAAGAGCTATTCTCTCCCATTCTTAAACACTTACAATATAAAACATTCTTGTTGATCTAGTATTATTCTTGAATTCTTAATGCTCTTTTGGCCTAATATTATTCATATCCAATCTTCTTCATGCTATTGTAATTATAGATTCATTTTTTCAAGTTTTTAATACCAGTGTGGGTTTTTCTCTGTTCAACGGTTTCCCCACTTGTCACCTTTATCTCAACATTGTGGCCTAGTTTATTCAAGCTAATGTTGTTATTTTGCATTCATTTCAATATTATTTCTACCTAGGAAATAAATATAATATGATATCAGAGCTCTAAGGTTGTCTCATGTTGATTTTTGAGGTTTTTTTTATAGGTTTAGAGGTGTAAAGAAGGCAATTTTATATATATATATATATATATATAACCCTTCTCAGTGATTTTAAATCAAATATTTTGCAAGATTAAAAAAAAGGGGGACTCTTCTTTTCAAGCAATCCAGTTTTAGTTTTTAACTTGCTTTGGATAGCTAATTTGAGCCTTTGTTATGCATGGTTTAGATCTTTCTCAAGCTTATATTTCTCATTACTCTTTTTTTCATTTTTTTTATCTTTGGTTTTCATTTATTACTCTCTTGTTTGATTAACTTATATCTCAACTAGTTTTGTCTTTGCTTATGTATTCAAGTTATTTATAAGATTGTTCAAATTTTTGGCACTTTCATATGCATTTTTATCAAGCTATTTTGTATATTATTTGGATATTTCCTCTATTATTTTGGGATTTTCTAATGTTATTCTCCTTACCTTATGTTATTTACATTGTGAAGTGAGGCAATATTTTCACTTGGGTTGCTTCTTTCAAGGTGTCATACTTCCTTCTTGTAACTTCCTTTTTCACGTCTTTGGAACCTTTTTATGTTTGGTTAGTGTATTTATTTATTTTTATGGTTTTATGTTGCACTTCATTCTCTACACATTATTTAACCTTTGAGTGTATTATATTTGAGCCAAGCTCTCTTCCTATTTGTAAATGCTAAGGTTCAAGTTTTTATTTAGTTCCTTTCATTTTTTAGTGATCTAGCTTTACCTTTTCATGTAGTCCCTTTTATTTTTATTTCTTTATTGTCATTTTTAGCTCTGGCTAATGTGTGTTGGCTCTTTGATCTCATCTTTAAATATTTTAATATATTTATGATTTGAGCCTTTCATAGTGGGTATTTGATTTCATTCATTCTCTCTAAATTCCATTTGAAATATCAAGTGGCATCTAGGTTTGTAGAGTTGTTGTCTTACTTTGTAATGTGTTTTATGTATTGAATCTTACTCCTCTCAATTTAAGCACAATTATCCTTTTTAGTTTTGCTATTTTTTTAGCCTTTTATGATTGACCTTTGTTATACCTTATTTTTAATTTGTATAACACCTTTTGGTAGCACCTCTCTCTATCTTTATGCAGTCTAGTGGCACAGTTAGATATTATCTACACAATAATTTCTCAATGTTATAACTTGTGCTCCAACCTTTCTAGTTATGCCTCTGGTCTACCTTGGTTTACTTCAAGTGACATTATTCTGTAATGTTGTTTATTCCTTGCTCTACATTTTTTCGTAACACTTTGGTATTTGGTCTAAGACTTTTCAAGTGATAATATTATTCCTTATGAATTTTTAATATATACTACATGCCGTTTGCATCATTATCTGATCCATTTTTGAAATAATGTATTTTAGTTCTCTAATGTTCACTTATTTAGTACTTATTTATGTATAACACTAAGTTCTATTTTTTTGCTATTCCAAAAGTTTTTTAACTCATAAACTCTTCATTAAATTAGTGATATCTATTAGCATATTTTTTACGCTTTTATGCTTTGGTGTATAATTTTAGTGCACATCATTATTATATCCCTATTGTTCAGACTTTCAAATTTAATAAATGAAAATATTTTTTTTTACATTTTTTACATTCATATTCCTTTGGATTCCATAATCTCCACTATTAAGTATCTTTCATTTATAGCGTTTAGTGGTTTTAATATATCTAGTTTACGCGGAGTTTTATTTATTAATGAACTTTCTCTTTTTAAAAATAAGTTGACTATAATTATTTATATGGTTTTTTAAGCAATAAAAACAAAGTTTTTCATTTAGTCTAACTTTGGTTTGGTGTTTTGGTGTGGACTTACATATAAATGTGTCTTTGCTCCTCACATTTGTTTTTAAAACACCAAAGTCCTATTTTTAGTGAAACTAACATTTGTTTAATCCTTGATTAAAAATATTAAATCACAATGTTTCTATTGCATTAATGATAAAGGATATTTATGGACTAATTCTTAAGATTGAATTATTTATATAATTACTTCTTTCATGCTCATATTTTGGTTCTTTGGTGTGAACTTATCTTACAAGGTTCTTCTTTTAACAAGTTCAATTTGTTTGAATCAATTTTATTCAAAACCTTTCTTGTGAGTTATCTAACTGCTTTGTCAACATTTGTAAGGTAGTTTCATTGGTATTCTCACCCTTAAATATTCATATTTATTTGCATCAATGGCATTCAAATTAGCCATTTTATTATTATTTCAAAATATTTCATTTAAGCTTTATTTTAAATATGAAGAAATTCTTGTTCTCAAACATGAAATTAAATGTCAAAATGATACAACTTATAATTTTCATAAGTCATTTATTAAACTTCAAAATGATTTTAAAAATCAAATGACAAACATTCAATCCTCCCTTGATACCTTAAATGATAAATTTTCATCTTTTTCACATCACACTAGCTCTCAAAATGATGAAACTAATTGTTCTTCTCAAATGCCTCAAACTTCTTTTAACACTTCTTCTACCAACCCTAGCCTAAAAATAATGCATAATATGGGTTATTCAAGTGGTGAGAATATTAAGTTGAATATTGTATCCTTGAATCTATTTTTCCTAATTTTAATGCAAATTTTAAAGGTCTCTATTTTGATGATTCAACTTCTTCTCATGCAAATTTGACATCTTATTGTCCTCATCACCACATAAATTATAATGTAACTTATTTTGATTATAATTCTTGGAATGCTCATGCTTCGGTTAAAATTTTTTAACCTTGTGTGTATTGTGGAAAACATGAGATTCATATTTATAAATGTTAAAAATTACATCCATGCAAATCTTGTGGTAAATCCACTCATGACACTTTGCATTATTATAAAATGATTAAATATTCTACATCTAAAGTTAACACTGTTGGATTCCTAAATAAAATAGATCTTTTAGAGACTTTTATGTTTCTTCATGTGATGTTTGTTCAATTAATTCTCAATACATATCTTTTACTAGTGACACATATTTTTTATCTCTATTTTGATTAAACTCAAACTCTTGTATGTATTCCTTACTTTTTGTTGTAAAATAAATACGCTTTGATTATGTTGACTAACTTACTTTTATGCAAGATTTCATACTTTGTGATGGAAGTTGTCTTTACTCCATTTAACTTGTTGTACATCTATTTTCATTACATTATGTATGTAGATTGTATTTTTATCCTAATAGTTACTCAACTTGAAAAATTGGTGTTAGCTTGTTTACCTTGCACATTTTGTAGATCATTACTCTCAGTTGGTCTTTGTTCCATTTATCTAGAGATGGTTCTTGAAGATTATTGATGATTAAACTTTCATCCTTACAACTTTCATGATAGCTTCTCTTGTTTTTTCTCCTCTCAAACTATTAAAAAGAGTTTATATTAATGGGGAGTATTATGTAATTTTAAATCTCTTATTTGTTCATAAAAAGTTGTATCCACTTTTTTAACCCTAAATTGAGCTTAAGGAGGGAGTGTTGGAGAAATAATATTATCTAGGTCCTTTTTTATATCATTTTTAAGTCTATCCTAAGTTTTAGTTATGTGTGTATTTATTATATTTATGAATGCACTTTATCCTATCCTTTTTATGTGTCATTCACCTCTCTAGTCCATTTGTTGGATTTAAGAGTTACTCTCAAAAATAACTCTTCAACCCCACATGACACACATATCCTTCCTACTTGTAATAGGATAAGTACACTTTTCTCATATATTGAGGCTTTCCCATTCATCTTCTCTCCTAACTCTATATAAAAGAACATTCATCTCTCATTCTTAAAAATTTACAACACCTAACACTATTGTTGATCTAGTCTTGCTCTTGCATTCTTGATGCTCTATTGACCTAAAGTCATTCTTCTCCTAACTTCTTCATGCTATTGTAATTAGAGATTCATTACTATAATATTTTAATACTATTATGGGGTTTTTATTCATTCGATGGTTTCTCCACTTGTCACCTTTATCTCAACATTGTAACTTAGTTTCTTCAAGATGATGTTGTTATTTTGCATTCATTTGATCATTTATTTCGATGTTATTTTAACCTAAGCAATAAATCTAATACCCAATAATGTAACAAGGTCTCAAATCCTAATCCTCCACCATAACCCTCTTGGGTAAACTTATAAAAATCCCTATATAAATGGTTGAACATGCTACAACCCAAAAAAATTCTAATCTCATACTCCTCTATAAAACAAACAATGTCAACCATCTTATATGAAATGGATACTCCCCGCCCATCCACCCACAACCACAAAGGTAGCTAAAAATCCACAAAGAGATCTTTACAACTAGGAAACACCTGAAACAATGATCTCTAACAATAATATTGTGGTATCACTAATGGCATACCCTCTACCCCTATCATGTCTATTCATATACTTGTGAACATTGGTACTAACTATTATCTCTACCACTACTCGATTACCCATAATAATTAACTATAAAATGCACCACACATCCTCTTAATTTATTATCATGTCACCTTTGAGCAATAAAAATGTATAAGTATCTAAATCCCACCTCTCTACCAAAGTTGTCATCATATGCATATCATATGGCATTAGTTATAAAACACGTGTATCAACCAATCCTTCAGTATAAATAATGGTAGTATCCTCCTCTGAAAAAGGCAAACCATAAACAGTCTGCATAATGTGACTTTGATGGAACTCTTAGGCTATAAGATCACTCTATAATCATAAATACAAATTTAAACATCAAAAATTCATCCCAAAAATAATCAAAAATATTAATACTAAATTCAAATATTAAATTAGATATGACCACAATGAACTAGACACTAGCATAGATAAGGCTTCATTACATAAACTCCACTGTAGATAATTATGCATTGTATAGGATAGAGCCACATCAGACTTGAACAAGACCAACTACAGTAAGACAACACTGTAGAACACCAAAAAACTCAAAAAAAAATGAAATCATATAATTAAAACTCCAAATATACCAATAATTTGTTACTCACTATATCTAGCTCAATATCTGTCTCCATTATTGCTTATACTTGTTCAAATCATATCGGCAACACTAGTCTCCTTTGAGGCATTTGTTGGTCTATTTTCTCAAATTCTAAAATTTTACTATTGGCTTAAAATGTAAATGAATATTAAAACCTATGTTTACCAACCTAATTATATTTTTGATAAAGATAAAGTGAGGGTTATTAAAGGGTCCCTTCCCTTTTAAAAGGATCAAGTAAAAACCAACAATATTAGGTAACAGTGAACAAGAAGTGACACGAGCTAACAAAAAGCTATTGAATAATGGAATAAAACAAAAAACATCAACAACCAAGGACAAAACATATAAACAACTAGAATTTAAACATTGCATCATTGTAGGTTTCACATCAAAACATCTCACATGACCAAGCTTCACATCAAAAGGTAAAGTGTGTGTACACACTCAGCTTCGCATTTTACAATACTTAAGTCATTTCCCTTCATTACATTACTAAAATAAAGTAGAGGAAAATGGAGACACCTAAATTTGATACAAACTCATCCAAAACATATATTTTACATAGCCTTGTTTATTTAGACTATTGGTAATGAATGAACGACTTATTGGCATGTCTTAATCACTCTCTTATTTTTATTCTCATGTCTTTTCATATTTTAATTTTATCTTCTCATATCCACCTTAGAGATCCCCAATTTCGATTCCAAAATTTTATTTTTGAGTTTTAAAGATTTTTTTTTTTTTTTAATATTCATCCACATGAAAGATAGTCAAATACATATGAAGTTGCCGCAACTTTAAAATGTATGGACATAATGAGAAAAAATTAAAAGCAAAGAGAAATATTCTGGTGCGCCAATATGTATAACCAGGGTTGTGATTATCGTCGCCACTGCAAGTAAACACATGACACCATAGATAATATTTGTGTACAACGCACTTTCCAACCACTGTTTTCATCCAAGACATATGTGGTGGAATCCAAGTTTTGTCTCTACCAAATCAAAACCCAGTGTTCTATTCCACGCACAGACCAGGATTGGTTTTTGTCACTTAAAAACATTAATTTAGTGGTGGAGTATTGGTATCTCCAAATTCCAATTGTGATTTCTTGCAATTGCCAGCTATTTGTACAATAGATAGGGAGTGACATCAATTGGTATAAACAGCCTACATGATACGTATATGCTCTGACAGTGACTGAGTTGAGAGCATACTGTTAAGGGGCTCTTATACGGTAAAACATATCTTGAATAAAAGAAAGATTAAGACATGGGAAACATTTTATAATCATGAGCTTTAAACTTTTACCAGGACACACAATACACGAAGGCCTAATTTCAACAGACGAGACGTTTGCAGGAGACCAAAATGACAATCGAGAAGGCCGTTAATATTATCAGAAACGCATCCATTAGAGCGCACCACAATTCTACAGACAGCCGCTTCCTGAGATTCACATTCATTCCCATCTTGTGGATACGGAAGAATGGACTGGTGATGTTACTCCTCCTCAGCATCGACGCACCTTGAATGCTGCGGAGAACAGGGTCAAGTAAAAGAGCAAGCCGTTGGGCAGAATCTTGTCTCTCTACTAACGCAGTAAACTGGCGAAAGAGATTGACAGCAATTGCCACAATTATCCCGGCAGAGGCAAGAGCCGCAAGAATAGGCAGAGTTCCCCACGTTGCACAGTGCATTTTTATGTTGCCTGTTTGCACACTAAATATTGCAGCGATGATAGCTCCATGAATCCCTGCATAAAAGCTCAACAGCTTATATAGTCCCTCTTCGTCCTCTGAAATCACTCCATCTAACAGCAAAATCTTGTCATAAATTAACTTAGCCTGTAACGGGATTTCGTCGCCATAATGTTGAAAGGCATCTCTTTGAACTTCTTCAACTGCAAGTGCAACATAATCAGCGTTGGCTTCCATTATTTATTTGCACCTTTCCGAACTCCCCTAGTTCTCGAAAATGCAGCGCTCGTCTTCCAAAATTTTAACACGCAGCAGCAAAGAAACACTGATAATCGATGTTGTACTGGCAGCAATGCTACGTACCCAAAATAGGGAAAAACAAGAACCTAACTACAAAACATTTTTCTTGACCCAAAGCAAAAACTACGTACCCATAAATACACATGGAGCCTCCAATGTTTGTGCAGGCTCACCCACACCTTCGTCGACGTTTCTCTTATGCATGAAGTTCCTAAACTCACCGGTCACGTCACGGCCTCGAGTCAATTAATTAGTGGATGAATGTGCCCTACTTCTGCCCCGCCGAATTGATGTGCCCTTATTCTGCCCCAGAATTAATTTATTGGATGGATGTGCCTTAATTTTGCCCTCCATAGATATGTTCTAGAATTAGTGGATCGATGTGCCCTACTTCCGACCCCCACATCCCGGATGGATGTGCCCTAATTTTGTCTCTTAGTTAATTAGTGGATAGATAAACTCTAATTCTGCCCCCAATTAATTAGTGAATAAATGTGCCGTACTTCCGACCCCTTTTCATGGCTTTTGAGATCGTCGACGCGGTTTCTCTTTACCCTCTCCCGCGCTGCATGTCGACGTCGACGTTTGTCTTTTGCATTTTGATTTCAGGACTTTTCAGATTGTTGAAATTGTAAAGCAAAAGTTACTTGAATTTCAATGTAGATGTCCCTCGAAAATCAACATCGACTGTTGACAAAATGGCATGGTTACGTCACTTTAATATCTTATATCGACCATTGTCAAAACGTTATGCCAACATCAACATCGATCTCCCACGCAATCCTGTGTGTAAGTGCGAATTCAACCAGTAACCCAGAATTCGGTCAAACGCGAGAGTGGGCGTGCCCGTGTGTAAGTGCTTCCGCAAACGTTAACAATTTTGGACGTTTGTTGCACATTTCTATATTTGATTGACCTGGGCGAAGGTTTATTCGAATGTTATATTGCATCTGTTCATTGTAATTATATTATACTTTTATTTTATAATTAAAAGGGTAGTAGTTTAATTAGTGAGGATGATAGTTGTTTATATTCATCCCATCAAAATACAAATCCCTTTATACAAAGATACGAACATTTTATGTAATTTAATAATAACATATAATACTTTCAAACATATAATCATACTTCTTTTTTATTTTATTTGAATATACTTGAATAAATGGACAAAAGATTGATCAATGTACAACAATTAATACCTATATTAAGAGAGAACCTTGGTTGTGCAACCAGTGTAAACGTTTCTAAGGTCTAATTTTTGTCATTGGTAATTTTTTAATGTAAATTTTAAATCAATTAATAAACTTATAAAAGCAAATTTGACAAAAAAATTATTAATATACATAAAGTCATCAAATTCATCAAAATATTCATATGTTACTATTAAATTATATAATTTTATCGATTGGGTTGTAGTCCAACAATGAGGACGATGGTGTAAAAAGTGTGACCTAACCACCTCCCAAGGTACAAATCTCAGAAGATACTAAAAAAGGGATGAGGCTAGGATTGTGCTTCAGGCAAATTTGATGGAATGGATACTCCTCAGTCCTTGGTGCTAAGCTAAAGAAACATTATCTCCACCTAATCTATGTAAAATCAGGGTGTCAATCCAAAAAAATATTATATAATTTTCGTAAAAGTTTACTTATCATATATATTTTTTATCAAAAAAACTAATATACTCCCCTCTATCATTCTTATATTTTATACTTTTTAACCTAAAAAGATTCAGGGACAAACTCTCCTCTGTCAATTATCCACATTTAACATACGATAGGCTTAATTTGTCAGATTCAAGTAGGGAGAGATTACATAACCATCCATTGTCACAGAGTACTAGTTACAAAATTGTTAGTTCACATTAACCAGTGGTTTCCCTTGCCATAATTCTATAAGTACAATAATGGAAGAAGAAGGTAAATATTCAACTCTAAAAACATTTAGGAATACTTTAATGCACAAAAGGACATTTTTGATGTGATAAGAAGGATGAATATAGAAAAGGCATTGGTGATTGAAGGTGGTGTTTAATTCATTGTAGGAAAGATTGGAGAAATAAATAAAGGGAAGATCAGTGAGAAAGATAGAAAATTGTGTGTTTTACTTGTTCTAAGAAACTCTTTGTAATTTGTCTTTGGCCATAAGAAGGTATGGAGCTAGACATTTGGCAATTTTGGTTTGTTTTTTCCCACCTTAGGGTTTCCTAGACTAAAATCTATGTCCTTGCATCTCCATGATTTATGTTTAATGTTCATGTGTTATTCATTTATAATTCAATTATGAAAGTATTGCTAATTTTTGCAACAACACATTAAATCAATTTTACATCATTTAAGCAATATGAATTAACATTTTGAGGAAAATTTGAAATAGCATGACACTATGTGATTCTGTAAATTCTAACAAGAATTATACTTGGGAGTTAATAGGTCATTTTGATATTAGAGAAAGTTAATATTTGGATTACTGTGGAAGTTTCTAACCATGACGAGATCTAAATAAGAATAATTAGTGCCTTGCAATCTTGATGATTTCACAACAAGGTGGAATCAACATGTGAGAGAAATTGCTTAAGAGGGTGGAATCAACAAATGAGAGATATGGATCAAGAAGGTGAAGACAATCTTTCCAAGAGAGTTATTACATTATAATCATGCATGAAATACATGATGAAATCAGAAAACACTATCACCAAACAATAATATCTCACAAATTTGAACCAAGATTCCAAAGACATGGTGGTTCATTCTATAGCCAAGAAGCTTGGTATCAAAAATAATTAAATCCATGAAGATGAAAATGTAGGGGAATCCAAGAACAAACACACCTGTTCTGATCCCACTTGTTAGGATCTTGCTCCTCAGAAAGAGCACAATA
This sequence comes from Torreya grandis, assembly GCA_037957365.1. Taxonomy (NCBI): domain Eukaryota; kingdom Viridiplantae; phylum Streptophyta; class Pinopsida; order Cupressales; family Taxaceae; genus Torreya; species Torreya grandis. The sequence goes on from JARHVA010001952.1 coordinate 923,383, forward strand.
TGATTACCAAACCTAAGCAATTAAACATGCGGAAATAACCAGAAACACAAGTAACTAGAATTCACCAATAGCACAGAATATGAGAGACAATACACTATCTTGTATTAACACTTTACAGAGAAGAATACAATAAAGAGCCGCCACACTCTTCCACCTTACAGAGGCTTCCCACACCTCAAGTGTACAGTAATTCTTCTTCAACACTCTCCTAGCAAAAAAGGGTCCCAACAACCAACTCACACACAGAATTGGTGTTCACCTCTCCAACTAGTCGGTAATAACCTTGCCAGTACACCAAGCACTCTATAGTACTTCAAGTTGATCTCCCATGAACCTGCAACCTGCAATTCAATAGACCATACTCACACATGTAGATCTCCTATGAGCTTGCAACAACCTGCAACTCAATGATCTTACAATGGAAGGAACTTCCTTGCCTTCCTTATCAGCTCATACATTAAAATACATGCCAATGGGTCTATAAATAGATCCCAGACTTAAACAATAACTTAGACTCTTAATTTAGACAATTATCCACGCAGCTCAAGACTCTAACTAGCCTTTACATGCAAACACTTCGTTCACTTAACTAACTGTCTGTGCAACAAACAGTTCTGGAACACACAGGCGACCGACGCCGGTCCCTACTTGCCTGGTGCTGCCGACGTCGGCCGACTTCCTGCCGTCGCCGGTTGCCTTCTGCACTGGTCATGATCGACGTTAGTCATGATGCCGACGCCAGTGCTTATCAAACTTCAGCAACCTTCTTTTCTTTGTCTGCAACAAGTTGAAGCTTTTAGCTCCACACCCTAACAATCTCTCACTTGGAGATAAACAACTGCAACCTATACCTGTACCTGTACTCTGTCTAGTTTGTTCCCTTGGCTTTGTATCCCTCCTCAAGATCACTCTTGAAGACCAACCACCACACACCTTGTGATGCAACTCATGTCATCCAAATCCCCTGCCATATCCACATCTACAAACCATGTAGAAAAATAAATTAAACCTGCATAGCATGTGCACCTACTGCTGGTCCCTCTAAGAATCCACTGAACTGCCCTCCATTACTTCTCTCCCGGATTGGCTCCTAACTTGTGACAACTCTCACTGCTTGGGAAAACTCAGGTTTAGTACATACCATGCACTTAACCTCATTATGTGAATCGAGAACCTGTTCTATGAACTGTCCAACCATCAGCGTGCTAATCGGTCTCACAAAATCATCCTGAAACAAAGTCAACATGTGACCTTCCATGTCTCTAGAACACACTCATGCCAAAGAATCTTGCTGCTCCTAGATTCCTCATGACATCCCTCTGAACTAGCTTTACCTTTAGTTCAGCAATACCTGTATATGTAACCCTGCAACAATCACATCATATAGTAATAGGATAATGTAGCTAATATTATCCAACCTGGTAAAGAGAAACACAATGATCAAACCTCCATTGCCCTGCAGCTTATACAAGACCATATACCCTGATCTTCTGTCTCACATATCCATTTTTGCTCTTCTTCATCCTGAACATCCATTCGTCTCTCAGTGCTTACTTCCAGCTGGCAACTCCATCCAAAACACCTGTTTGGTTCTCCTCCAAGGAATCACATCCTCCATCCATGCCAAGCTCCCACTATTTCTTGGATCTACCTATTCTGCTTCTTTAATAATTTCCTGGTTCTATACCATAAGTGAGAAACAAGTAGTGTAAAGAAGGGAAATGACAAATTTAAGAACTTACTTACAACTTTAGTTCTCAATATGGGCGCTTGAGACTCCTTGACAGCTTGCTGTCCACCCAAAATTCGTCTCAGTGACCGATGTCGATCACATCTCAGTCTGCACCTGACCAATGTCGGTTCCCTGCGACTACCTCCTTGCCGACGTCGGTTCCCCCTGGCCGACGCTGGTAGTTATCTGCCCTGAGTTACCGACGTCAGTCTGCACATAGCTGACGTCAGTCCCTGTTTGGACGTCGACGCTGATTTTCTTGTTGACGTCGGTCTTTGTGTTTTCTAGTGAGAACTAACTTTTTCCTGTGAGCTCTTTTTGGATCAAATCTTTGTCCAAATCAACCTTGCTTTGCTCAGAATTCTTTTGCCCCTTGTGCTGAACTCTGTCTGTCACCTTCTCCTTGAAAATCAAGGCTTTCCTGTTCTTGTCACTAACATCAGATTCCTCAAGAAATGTCACCTTCTTCTTCTACATACAGAAATCACGATCCATGCCTTTCCAAATCTGAAAGCATACCCTTTGACTCAAGAACATGCTTCTCTTTCTTATTCATGTGACCAAGCCTATTAAGCCACATCTTCGAATCTACAGCTGAAGTAGATAACCCAGAAAGAGAATCAGTAATACAAGTAGATAGATAAAGCGTACCTACTTTCTTACCTCTAGCTACAACAAGTGCACTCTTGGTAACCTTCCAAGAGTCCACTGTGAGAGTTACTGTGCAACCCTCATCACCCAAACTTCTAACAGAAATCAAATTCTGCTCTAGAACTGGGACATACATGACCTCCTTTAACACCCATGTGTTACCTGTCTGCAATTTCAGCTTCACTTTCCCTTTGCCAACCATCTGATAAGGCTTACCATGCCCTACACAAATTTCTCCAAAGTCTCCCTGGACATACTCATGAAAAAATTCCCTATGTGGGGATGCATGAAAAGAGGCACCAGAATCTAAAACCCAAGATTCTACTTTATCCAAAGAACATACCAGAGCATCCTGTGCAACGTAATCTACAACATCTGCTTCTTCTTCATGTCCTTCATGCTGATCTTCACCCGATCTACAATCTCTCTTTAAGTGCCCTTGCTTTCCACATTTCCATCAGGTTATTTTGCCATACCTGGACTTGGATCTCCTGCCTATCTTGGACCTTGATCTCCCACGCTCTATCTTCTCTCTTTGCCTTCCTCTACCTTCAACACTCAAAGCATTTCCTGATGATTCACCTGTGCTTTTCCTACGTATCTCTTCATTCAGGATCACACTCACAACATCATCCACTTTTAAGACTTTTGAAGCAGACACAATATTAGAAACTGCCATTACCAAACCTTCCCAACTTTCAAGTAATGAACACAAGATTAAGAGAGCTCTAATTTCATCATCAAAAACAATATTGACTGAACTTAACTAGTTTACCAAACCATGGAAATCACTAAGATGACTATGAACAGATCCACCTTCCAACATTTGCAAATTAAATAAACGCTTCATAAGAAATACCTTATTAGAAGCTGAGGATTTTTCATATAAATTTGCCAAAGATTCCATCAACTCCACCGTTGTCTTACACTGTGATAAGTTGGAAATCACAGATGACACAAGACTCAATCTTATAGATCCCAGATCCTTTCGATCAAGAACCTCCCATTCTTCATCCTTCACATCCCGGGGTTTGCAATCAACCCCACCCAACGGTAAGTACAAATCTTTCTGATACAGATAATCCTCAATCTACATCCTCCATAATTGGTAGTTCTTGCCATTAAACTTCTCCATTCGTAGCTTACTGTCTTCTACCATTGCTCTACTCCCACTCAAACAGAAACCCTGTGAGTAACCTGTAATCAAAACACACTAACCAGATCTAATCCAATCTGTTAATATCCCAACCAAAAGCTCCGATACCAATTGTAGGAGAATCCAAGAACAAACACACCTGTTCTGATCTCACTTGTTAAGATCTTGCTCTTTAGAAAGAGCACAATATGATTACCAAACCTAAGCAATTAAACATGCGGAAATAACCAGAAACACAAGTAACTAGAATTCACCAATAGCACAAAATATGAGAGATAATACACTATCTTGTATTAACACTTTACAGAAAAGAATACAATAAAGAGCTGCCACACTCTTCCACCTTACAGAGGCTTCCCACACCTCAAGTGTATAATAATTCTTCTTCAACACTCTCCTAGAAAAAATTGTTCCAACAACCAACTCACACACAAAATTGGTGTTCACCTCTCCAACTAGTCAGTAATAACCCTGCCAGTACACCAAGCACTCTATAGTACTTCAAGTTGATCTCCCATGAACTTGCAACCTGTAATTCAACATACCATACTCAAACATGTAGATCTCCTATGAGCTTGCAACACCTTGCAAATCAATGATCTTACAATGGAAGAAACTTCCTTTCCTTCCTTATCACTCATACATTACAATACATGCCAATGGGTCTATAAATAGATCCCAGACTTAAACAATAACTTAGACTCTTAATTTAGACAATTATCCACGCAGTTCAAGACTCTAACTGGCCTTAAATGTAAACACTTCTTTCACTTAACTAACTGTCCGTGCAATGAACAGTTCTGGAACACACAGGTAACTGACGCCGGTTCCTACTTGCCTGGTGCTGCCGACGTCGGCCGACTTCCTGCCATCGCCGGTTGCCTTCTGCACTGGTCATGACTGACGTCAATCATGATGTCGACGCCGGTGCTTATCAAACTTCAGCAACCTCCTTTTCTTTGTCTGTAACAAGTTGAAGCTTTTAGCTCCACACCCTAACAGAAAAAAAGAAGAGCCCATGGATAAGCATGAAGAACCTCCTATAAATTAAGGTAATGTTGAGTTAAAATATAAACATTCTCTTTTCAAATTTGAGACTAAGCTTGAGGTTAAATCCTTTTAACAACAACTATATGCTAAATTGCTCAACAAATGGTTGAAAAACTGATATATATTTTAGTGTCCATAAATTTATTTTAACTAAAATTATTTATTTTTCCAAATTTAATTAAATAAAGTCATCCTCTATTTTTTAAGAATGTTATCTAACTTATTATACAAATAAAAAAAAGATGGCTTTGAATAACTAACACAAATTCAAAGACTTTTTATGTTATAATTTGTATCCTATTGGGCATAGAATTCATTATATAATTGAGTGAAAAGATTACAAGTAAGGAGTAGGTCAAAGTGTACATGACTATACAACTAAAAAAATATATTATAAAATTTTCGTAAAAATTTACTTATCATATATATTTTTTATCAAACAAAATTATGATACTCACCTCTATCATTCTTATATTTTATATTTTATAGTCTAAAAATATTCAAGGAGACACTCTCCTCTATCAATTACCCACATCCAACATACGGTAGGCTTAATTTGTTGGCTTTAAATAGGGAATGATTACATAACCATCTATTCTTGGATAGTACTGGTTACAAAATCATCAATTCACATTAACCAGTGGTTTCCCTTGCCATAATTATATAAGTATAATAATGGAAAAAGAAGGTAAATATTCAATTCTAAAAACATTTGGGAATTATTCAATGCACAAAATGACATTTTTGATGTGATAAGAAGAAGGATGAATATAGAGAAGGCATTGGCAATTGAAGGTGTTGTTCAATTGATTGTAGGAAGGATTAGAGAAACAAGTAAAGGGAAGATCAGTGAGAAAGACAGAAAATTATGTGTTTTACTTGTTCTAAGAAACTCTTTGTAATCTATCTTTGGCCATAATAAGGTAGGAAGCTAGACATTTGGTAATTCTATTTTTCCCACCTTAAGGTTTCCTAGACCAAAATATATGTCTTTGTATCTCCATGTTTTATGCTTAATGTTCATGTGTTATTCATTTATATTTCAATTATGAAAGTATTACTAATTTTTTCAACATATTACATCAATTCTACATTATTTAAACAATATGAATTATCATTTTAAGGAAAATTAGAAATATAATGAAACTTTATGATTCTATAAATTCTAACAAGAAGTATACGTAGGAGTTAATAGGTCATTTTGAAAAATTAGAGAAAGTTAATATTTGGGTTACTATGGAATTTTTTGACCATGGCAAGATCTAAATAAGAATATTACCAATAAGTCCTCATATCCTAGATCATATGGTGAAAAAGATAAGAGGATATAATATAAATGTGATATATGGGATTTATTCACTCTAACGCATCTTAACTCTAGTTGAGATGTAATGATCTTTCCACAATAAAGGAAAGATCATTATAGGCACATTCATCCATGGTCATTTTCTTAGATAGAGTTATTTCCCCCTTATTACATAACCATTTTTCTCATTGATTAAACTACATTTATATTGAATTGGAAATTGGATCTTTCTTTATTTCTTTCCAAAAATATAGTGGTCTAAGTTGTGTTATGAGCTTGTATACATTCACATCGTTGGTTGTTTTTTTTAAATGGGTGAGCTAGGGCTTAGTGGTTCGAAATTGCAAATAAAAATGTATAATAGAAATGGGTGGGCTGCTGGGGTTTGGTTGTAGCCTTATAGGCTGTTTTTTAATTTTTTTGGTTCAAAATTGCAAATAAAAATGCAAAATCGAAAATGGGTGGGCTGCTAGGGTTTGATTGTTTTTATTTTTTTAATTTTGGAAATTGTTGATTCCACCCTCTTAATCTATTTCTCTCACATGTTGATTCCACCTTAAATAAAAAGAACAAAATCTATAATCAACAGGTGAGAGATATGGCTCAAGAAGGTGAAGACAATCTTTGTAAGAGAGTTGTTGCATTATAATCATGCATGATGAAATCAGAAAACCCTATCACCAAACAACAAGAACTCATAACTTTAAACAAAGATTCAAATAA